>CAKNYM010041947.1:0-44673 GCA_932195095.1 Andricus curvator | reverse complement strand
ACTAGATTAGAGTTCGTTCGTACAGATTCGCGCAAGTTTTTACCAGTATAGATTAGATTGATTTTTTATTTTACCCCTATTTGTAGTATTTAATAGGATAGTAGTTATATAAAATAAAGTGAAATAAATAATATAGAAGCGGAAGGGAAATATGTTGCTAATTTCAGTATTTATTTCACTGGACTTAATATTGATATTATAATATTGAAATAAAACTAAGAATTATTGACAATACATATTTCCCAAAAAAATTTAAACACACCAGCATCAACAAAATAAAGTTGTATAGTAGAAGTAGATAAGTGAAAAATACTGCCAGTCCAGAAAAAGTTTAAAGGAAAAATTTTGTGAAGGAACGGGAAACGAGAGAATGAGGGAAGCGTTCAGTGGAGAGGGAAAGAAGGCTCGAAGAGAAAAAGGCCCTGGCACTCATCCTAGCCCGCAACTCGATAAATGCCTCTGTCGATTTTGACCATAGACCGCAACTCGAGTGCACCGGACACATTGGGTTAATGATAGATTATTATTATGTGGTGTCTGATGCGATCCAAAAAAGCATGACAATACGTTTTCACGATTTGCAGGGTCATATGGGTGGTGACCGAATTGTGGCCAAAATTCGCGAGTTTTATTATTTTACAACCATAAAGCATTACTTACATCAGCATATAGAGTAGTTGCGTTTAACGTATTTCAACTAAAAACAAAAGAGGGCCGCAAGCAAGCTAACTACACCCCGCTGCGCTGTGAGCTTCACCAACTTCAACCTAAACTTCTTACTCAACACAAGTTCTTTGCAGAATTCAATTCTTTGATTCTGCTTTAATGTTTTATGAGAGAGATGGAAAAAATCGATACAGCCCTTTTTCTAAAAATTCATATTTAGATTTTTCGAGATGTTTTTTTTTCTAATAAAAAATTCAGATTATATGTCCATTTTTGTACATAAGATATGCAGTAAAAAAGTTCCTATCAACTTTTGTGTGAAACGAAAACTAGGTCTTCTATAGAGGTTTTTGTAGCACAAATATGGCTCCAAAAACCTCCAGAGAAGACCTATTTTTCGTTTCACAAAAAAGTTTATTGGGACTTTTTTACTATATATTCTATGTATAACAACGCACACATAATTAGAATTTTTTCCGAAAAAATGTCAAAAAATCAAAATATGAATTATCAAACAAAGGACTCTATCGATTTTTGTTTCATTTCTCGCTTAAGATATTCGGGCAACATCAGAGAATTAAATCCTGCAAAGAACTGACGTCCATTCGCTGTTGTACATATGGACCAGGAAGATCCTTTCGTCACAACTGCGTCTAGAAATCGCTTCGTGCTCGTTATCACTGACAACAAACAAGTCTGTTTTATTAGGGGGTTTAAGATACTAAAGCAAGCAATGTTCTCTAGGTTCTTGAAGACGTAATTTTAGATCTCAGAGCGCTGGAAAAAATACTATCAGATCGAGGGACGAATCTTAATTCCGAAGATTTTCGCAAATTCTGTTCAAAACACGGAATTAAACTCTCTCAATAGTCCACGGCATCCCCAAGCGAACGGTTTAGTCGAACGGGGTTTTTTCTTTTTTTCAATTAAACTCTTATCATTAGTGATTTTAGTGTAGGGATGGCCACGGGCCACTTTCAGTGCTTTCTGTGTCTCGCTTTTTCACCACTATTGTTCCCTTTCTTCGAGCCGAGAGCGGCCGAGAGCTGTCGTACTCGCACCACCTCAAGGTCCTCTTTGCTCTTTCCGTGGCTATCCCTAGTTTAGAATTAATAGTTTCATGATAAAAAATACAAAAAAGTTAGTGGATGATCCTATTGTTAAATGTTTAAGTCACTTATGTACAAAAAATGGATAAATCCTCATTTCTTTTCTTATAAAATTAGATGCAGATGGATATCCAGATCTTGACGAATACCAAGTTATTATAGAAACGCATGATGGCTCTTTTTATGAAGGACGTGTCGATGACATTGCAGCTGGCGATACACCCAAGTGGATGAAACGTAGCCGAAAACCTATTATTCATGAGTTCTACTACGTTTATATAGAAACGCTAAATGATATTCATTATGTTACACATGCACCTCTCAATGTGAAAATTATACGTGACGGGCATAATCCTGTTGCGCATCATCCAATCTTCGCTGATGTACGTATAGGAGAAAAGATATATTTGACATCTAAATCTTTCGGAATTTTCGATCCTAATAATCCACCTCATAATATGTACCCCCGCATTCGCATTTATATAACAGTGCCAGGAGGCCCTATCCTTAGTGCAGTTTTAGACGACCGTCCCTCAGAAAAGTAGAATCCTCTCGCGGAGACTGTCAAGTCTTTGTTCAGGTTCCAGTTTGGGGCGAATGAACATGTTTGAATTAGCCCGAATTCCTCTTTCTGATTTCTTGAAACGAATTGAGCCTACAATAACTGAATGCGTGTAAATTCGCTTTAATTCGTGGTCAAGGTCATTTCGAAAATAATTAATAAAAATTGCATGCCTCGAGACTCGAACCAGCGATCTTAAGTGTATAAGTCCAGAGAGCGACCACTGAGCTACGGAACTTATTGATATATATTTATAACGGATACTTTGTGCCCAGCGCGTTGGTTATACCTTAAGAATTCGATTAAATAGGCCAGTCTTTAATTGTATTCGCGCTAGCGAATTCAGGCCAATTGGAGCTTGACTTAAAATCTCGCGAATTAAAATAAATTGGATGACACTGAAATTAGTTCGTGCTGATGCATTCAAATCAATTAGGTCCACTAAAAATTGTTCGCTGAATTCGGGCAAAGAGGATGTTTCAAGTATACATTACTTTTCACGAATTTACCGTGCCGTGTTGGGCAAGGTACTTTTTTCAAATAACATGTTACAGTTATGTACGTTACTCAACAAAAAAGTACCTTATCACAGTTACGTTGCTTTTTTTAATTAACTCGTTACAGTGATCTTAATTTTTGAAATTTTAAAATAAATGAGAATAGTCTAAATAGAATGTGCCTGTGCGATGTTTTGAAATATAAACAACAATATGTTCAAAATTTGTTTGTAACATTTAATTACCATCAAATTATTCTAATTATCACTCATTTTTCCTTACATACCATATTTTCCTTATCCCCTTTCTAGCCTAAGGTACATCTTTATGTTACTTCGACACAGGATTGCGAGTGAAACAACAACTTGCGATGCGAGGCGAATCGTTTAGCCTCTTTTTGGTAATCTAGAGAAATAGATCTTACTACTGATTCCTACCATCCTAAATTCCAAAATACCCTACCTATTCCAAAAACAACATTTTCTTTATCCTACCTGTTACTTGTCCTTTACCTAGTATTCTAAAACCTTATTTCACTTCAACCTCCAATCTCCGTCTCTCATCCTTACCAAAAATTTGCGTTTACCTTTGCTTTACTTGTCCAACCTTTTCGTGCTCTACTTTTACCTTTCCTCTATTTTACATGATTCGACGAGCTACTCACATTTTCCACTTATATCTTAGACCCCGTTACAAACTACACCCGCTCATATGCATTTCCTTTCTTAAATGAAAATGTACATCATTCATCGAATTTTGAACATTTTTTACTCAGTGCCTTTAATTTTCATTCATTGACCCACTCTCTATTTCAGCCAATTCGCTTTGCTCTTCTGTAAAAATTTCACTTTATCACTACCTACTTTTCTTCTGCAGCCTATATTCTAGTCACCTCCATTCTTCCTTTTTCTTCCTGCTCCTCAATCAACTGATTTCACCTGCACCGTCTCATCCTTGTCCTCTTTCATCCTTCAGTGGGATTCCAAGGCCGTTTCGAAGTCGAAAATCGAATGTTTTGAACATATTTCCAGAAAACTATGTTTCCTAATATAAGAGAATTTAAAAATTTCATAACAATTAATTCTAACTAATAGAAATAGTTTATTAGAAACGACCTTCAATTATCAAATGTATTTACAATCATTATAATAAATTAATTTGAGAGACAACCGCATTTTGCACTAGGTGACTTTTTGAACCTGGCCTGTACATGTCCGCGGCGCCTAGTCGCTCATGTGCTGGATAGGAGTGACTGCCGGCTAGGCAGCGCTGTCGCCTGTGCTTTTCATTAATGTCCAAAACATTACCCGGTAAGAAGGATTGAATAGAATAGGATTGAAAATTTCAATTCATGTTAATACCTGATTTTCCCTTCGTTCTCTTAAACCAGAAACAGTAATCAGAAAGAAGTCACTGCTATACGTTTCAATACAGTTTCAATTCATTAGACTCTTGGACTTGAATTAATAGAATTTGCGTACAATCTACTGACGATTATTAAAGAATCTATTATTACTATATGTATGTATAATTATATTAATTAATTAAATAATTATTTAATTAATTATTCAAGTTAACTAATGTTTTCAGAATACATAAACTCTTTTTGGTATCTTGGTATCACAAATCCTATTTCATTCAATTCAGTTATACCATTTGGAATTGAGGATAATACGTTTCATATAAAGTCAATTCAGATTTCTTGAATTGAAGTCACACCATCTCTCCGCAATATAAACTTGAATTCACTGTAATAGACCCTTCCTAACTTGAATTCAAAAACCGGTAATTCAGAAAATTCAATGTACACATTTCGCGAATGAATTAAACTGAATTGAACACACTTCATATCTAACCTTCTTTTTGGAATAGGAAAGAGAGTCAGTAACACTATCTGAATAGTCGGGAATTATATTTCTGAGCCACTTATTACTTTCTTGAACATTGAAGCCTGAAGGGAAAATCAGGTATTAAAAATAATAGGATTATCTCTACTTTCACGCTGAAATCTTAAATTTTTAATTCTATTCTATTCAAGCCTTCTTACTGGGTAGTGCGTACGTTCTGGACACGAATGGTTCATGTCCAGCGAGGACAGAGTAATGTCTAGCCCCAAATTTTCCTTTCGGACATGAACCGTTACTGCCCGCACGCTACACAGTCATGTTTTTTTTCTCAGTGTACAGCTGCTTCCAGCAATTTGCCTTTCTTCCTCCTGCGGACTTCCAGTACGTGCTCTTTACCTGATTCTCTTTCACGAGTTTAGGTAGTACCCGGTAAGAAGGCTTGAATCGAATAGAATTAAAAATTTAAGATTTCAGCGTGAAAGTAGGGATAATCCTATTATTTTTAATACATGATTTTCCCTTCAGGCTTCAATGTTCAAGAAAGTAATAAGTGGCTCAGAAATGTAATTCCCGTCTATTCACATAGTGTTAATGACTCTCTTTCCTATTCCAAAAAGAAGGTTAGATATGAAGTGTGTTCAATTCAGTTTAATTCATTCGCGAAATGTGTACACTGAATTTTCTGAATTACCGGTTTTTGAATTCAAGTTAGGAAGGGTCTATTACAGTGAATTCAAGTTTACATTGCGGAGAGATGGTGTGACTTCAATTCAAGATATCTGAATTGATTTTATATGAAACGTATTATCCTCAATTCCAAATGGTATAACTGAATTGAATGAAATAGGATTTTTGATACCGAGATACCAAAAAGAATTGATGTATTCTGAAAACATTAGTTAACTTGAATAATTAATTAAATAATTATTTAATTAATTAATATAATTATACATGTATAGCAATAATAAATTCTTTAATAATCGTCAGTAAATTGTCCTTTTACTGCTTTTGTTATTAGATAGGTTGAGAATTATATTTTTCAAACTGTATTGAAACGTATAGCAGTTGCCTCTTTCTAATTACTGCTTCTGGTTTAAGAGAACGAAGCGAAAATCAGGTATTAACATGAATTGAAATTTTCAATCCTATTCTATTCAAGCCTTCTTACCGGGTAGCTGTGCGTGTTGTGTCTCACGTGTATTTCCTGCAGAGGGTCCAGACACAGTGTGGCAACCTAGCCGGATGCCGCTATTTTTAGAAGGGATGCCACCATTTTTAGTTGAGGTTTTCTATAGTGTAGTATATATATATATATATATATATATATATATAGTATGTGTATAAGAAAACTGAGCCAATCAGCAAGAATGACACTAGGTTGCCACACTGTCTCTGGACCCTCTGAAGTATGTATTTCCTGTATCCTTGTTCTGCCCATGTACTTCTTTTCTCTCTGGCGTCACCTTTCGTTCTCTCCTTCTCTTCTGCTTCTTAGGGCCGGTTCCACTAAACTCGGTTAAATCAGTGGTTAACTGACGGCGGGTTAAAGTTAACGCCACAGTTAAGCTCGGATTATCCTGTTGTGCGTTCCACCACATTTTTCGTGGGCGCGGTTAGCTAACCAGATAATCGTTTCGAAGTAACTCCTATTTTACTTTAAATCATTCGTGTGATTGGCTACCCGTCGGTCGAGTGGAAAGCAAAGCAATACGTCCGTGCGCGCCAAATCCAGGTAAGGTTCACGCCACGCTCGTGTCTACACTAACCTAAAAAAAGTGAATGTTGGTGTATGTTTTGTTCGTGATATATTAATATATCACATATAAATTCAAAAATATCTTGTTCGACTTCGTCATCAGCGATCTCAGAACTTCTTCCAAAAACTCCATATTTCACAACGACACTGCAGTTTTTAGGTTAGAGGACGATTAAGTCGCCTTAACCGATCAATTTTGACCGGTTAGATTTAACTGTGGTTAACGCGAGTTAACCGGCCGCTAAAAAGTGGTGGAACGCGTAACTAGGTTTAACGAAGGATTAACTTTTTAATCGAGGTTGGTGGAACTGGCCCTTAGTCTTCTGAGTGCAGCCCAATCTACTACTATTGGGATCTAAAATCATGACGTCACAGCGTCACGGGATAGGCAATGTGGAGGCAACAACGGGGTCACTTTACTTCTAATACATGCGATGCGAAGGGTTTTTAATTTATTTCGAAGAACCGCCCAGCTAACCTGTTACCATCCTGAAAGGTTCCTGAATGATCACATGTTATCAGAGGAATTGTTACTTGTATCTCAGTCTCCTAGCAGGTAACGGCATAATCGCCGTAGTTTACTAGGGAGGCTTGTTTGCAACCGTTCCCTGTCAGACTAGTAACATGGCGGTAACAGCCGGCAGCGATCTTCATTTATACATATACATTTTGGGTCTAACCTCTATAATGTAATTTCTTTATCGTAAGGGTTCAGCTGATAAATATCTGTTTTTTTATAAAAGCTTTGTTCACATATTATCTCCCTTTTCTGGAACTTATTTATCGTTTAATTATGTTCCTTTCCAACATTTTTGCAAAAATATTCATAATTATAATTCCGAAACGATGTATATTTTGAGGTTAAGCTGTCATTGCACGTTGCGTTTCCAAACATCTCTTTGTTACAAGCATGTGATTACAATGGCGGGATAATGTTACCTGCTTCGCTTGTAATTTGTTACTACTTTGAGTGGGAAATATATTGTCACTGGGTGACCAGCATGGAAGTCACCAGTGACTGGTTTTTTAAATCTTGTTACAATTATGTGACTATTCGGACTAGTAACTGTGTTAGCTGGGCGGAAGTTAGTATCTGAAAAAATGGTTAGAGTAGACATTTTAAGAGAGGACAAAAAAATTTTGCACGCTGGACATGTTATAAATTTAGAAAAAATATCAATTATAAGTTGATGGAATCGTCATCTAGTGTATTGTCTTCGTGAAAAATGGTTTGTTTTTATTATTTAAGGAAAGGGTTGAACATGGCTAGGTAGTCGTACTTTAGAAACTGAATTAAAAATATATTATAACAGAATATGAATTGCGTTTTTTGTGAAAATTTCAGACCCTCTCATAACGTACAAAAAAGTGGCTTCCATCTAGTTTTTACGATAAATACATTGGACACATATCCTTGAAAAGTGGACAATTTTCTATTTGTAAATGCTGGTTAGTACACTTTTTACATAAAAATACCTTAATTAAGTAGAAAATGAGATTTTACTTAGAATAATATAAATGAGTGATATACGGAACATAACGTAATTTTAGGTAATGTGTTCTATAATAACGACGATAATAATTCATCATTTGGATATAAATTGGGTATAATGACTTATTTTAAGTTGTTCCTCACATGTGTTATTATATTAAAGTAAAAGAAAATAGTAGCACCCAGTTAGAAAATCATTATTTTTTAAAGATATGATGATATATGTCTAATGAAGACAAGAAGGAAAAAACGGTTTTTTTAACTTTATGACACCCAAATACACGAATCCAAAGTTTTCTTCTGGTGCTACTTCAATTTCTTGTTGATTATATATATTATATTGTAATACGAAGAATGCGACTAATATCTTTGATACGACCCCGTTATTTTAGTACTAAATTTGGCCACCAGTTGGTTTCGCCTCCTCCCGATACTATACTCTAACCTCAAAACCTGCACGTTGAACGCTTCAAGCTGACTATGAAGACTTTCAATTGGAAATTATTCCCTTTTAAACGTTTTGAAACTTCAAGCTAACTACATGAAATTTGACAATTTGAAAAGGTATAAATGTTAAATTGTGCTGCAATTTATAATGTATGAAATTATTTCAAAATAAAGTATACAAAAGCTTCTTTTTTCGAAATTTCGAGAAATTATATATTACAAGCTAGATATTGTAAAAACTTCATTATACGTTAGATATTAGGTCGAAAAAGTTGTTTTTTTCAATGAAATATAAAAAATAAGGCATAGACATTACTTTTGAATGAATTGATCGTTTATTTAATTTTTGGAACAAATTATTTTTTTATTGCAAGACAAGTATTCCTCAAATTTTCTTCCAACAGTAGAAATTGTTTTCAGTAGAGAATGTAATATTATCTGAAAGTATAATCATTTTACAACATTTTTTAGGGATGAATTTGACTACCAAATCTCAATTTTACTATAAAATCGCCACTTTAAGGCGTATAAACATTGTATGTAAATTTTCTTAATAAAGCTAGGCTTAATTTAATATGAAACAGAAGTAAGAATTTTTTTATATGTTTCTAAAGTAAAATTATCTACACAAAAAATTTTGTGATTTTGTAAAATAAAAAAAATGGTTTCTTTGGTTTTGTTGGTAAAAAATGATATTATCAAATAGTCATGAATGTTCTTTTTAATGATTTATATAACGTAGGCTGACCAGATGGCTTGATCGGAAAAGCGGGACATTCCCTCCCATTTTTCACCCCCACGGACCGCCAAGTTCTCTCAGCCCTAACTCAATTTAACTTTAGAGGCGTTATTTAAAAATTAAAGGCGTTATTAAGCCCATACGTAAGTAAATTATACAAATAACTACTTCGAAGTCGACATTTTTATTTAAACAATAAAATAATACAATCTATACATTATTTTACATACTTCTCAGTAATTCTGGTTTTTTTAACAATCTGAAATTTTCGTTTCTTTTTAAATATTTATGAAATTCCAGTTCACCTTTCGTCTGCAAACATGGGTCATGTTGGGCACAAACGAAATTTCAAAGTTAAATTTTTCGTGGATGAAAGAAGGGTGGTGTTTTGTTACCCCCCCCCCCTAAAAATATAGTTAGTGCTAAGGTTCGACCCAGCGAAGGTCGTTGTGCGTCATCCGTTTGCCCTGGCGGACCGGCCGAACGCAGGCGTTACGCTGCAGCGTAACGGTAAAGTAATGGTAAAGTAATATGGCCTTACAACTAATAAAAGAAACAAAATAAATATGTAAATTGTTGCAATTATAATAATAAGTTAAAATTTACGTTAAATGGTCATGTCGTCATTGCCACAAGTTTATTTTTCAGCGTTAAAAAATAAAAAAACGAAGTTGCTGTCATTGAAGTCGAGCCCCTGCATATTGGCAGTTTGCTAACGGCGGCTTCAAGCGGGTTGCCAACATGCAGGGGCCCGACTTCAATGACAGCAACCTCGTTTTTTTATTTTTTAACGCTGAAAAATAAACTTGCTGCAATTGTGACATGACCATTTAACGTAAATTTTAACGTATTATTATAATTGCAACAGTTTACAGATTTATTTTGTTTCTTTTATTAGTTGTAATGCCATATTACTTTACCATTACTTTACCATTACTTTACCGTTACGCTGCAGCGTAACGCCTGCGTTCGGCCGGTCCGCCAGGGTGTTCACAGTCGTCGGTACAAAGTCAGCTTTGTGCCCATAGTGGCCCATGTTTTCAGACAGCGTTAGTGTTTTTTTCGGAATGTGCTGACCTCTCACATAAGTATATTTTCAATTTCTTTTAGTAAAGAAATATATATTTTAAGTTTTTCAAGTAAATATTGTCTTTCTCTTTTAAAATTCACACCTATATTTGATATTTTTAGTTCTATGCCATTTTTATGTACGAGGTCTGTCCGGAAAGTATCCGACCATGTGCTCTAACTTTGTACCTAGTTGTGCCATCGTCAAAACCAGGTATATACTATTTAGGGAACACCTCTGCGAGGCCCCCTGCTAAGTGAAACGGTCCTGTGAATCCTTTGTCTACAAGTTCAGGTATTTGCGTAGACGTCTAACCACGTACGTCTCGCATTTTAGGATGACGGACTGCACGGAACAAAGTGCATTAAATTCTGCCAAAAGCTTGGTCATTCATATTCAGAAACCATCGGTATGATTAGGAAAGCGTACGGTGATGAGTATATGAGTACTACTCAAATTAAAGAATGGTTTAGGCGATTTAAAAGTGGTCTTACTTCAGCGAAAAGTGACTCTCGCTCTGGCCGGCCCGAAACGGCCAAAACACCTCAAAATGTGAAACGAGTGCTAGAGTTAATTAATAGAAATCGCAGTTTACCAGTGAGAGAGAAGAAAATCTCGGGATTCCAAAAACTATTGTTTCAGAAATTTTGAGCCAAAATTTGGGGATGCGTCTGGGTCAGTAGCGACTGGGTCCTTTACCACAACAGGACACCTGTCTATTCATCGCAGCTCATTCAGCAATACGAAACACGGCCTTACACAACTTAGGCAGCCCTCACACAGTCCTGACTTGGCTCCCTGTGATTTCTAACTGCTTCTTAAATTGACGTATCCTCTAAACGTTTAAAAGGCTCGCCCTTGACCAGAAGTAACTCTTACTCTTGGTACACCACAAAGTCGGATACTTTCCGGACAGACCACGTAGATAAATAACTGTGAGAAATTCACCATTTTTAGGTGCTTCAATAACCCAACTTTTTAAAACTGCCTCTAGTGCCACCATATGTTTCTGAAAGCCCATAACCTCAGCTTCAAAATACTGCAAGGTATTTTTTATTTAGTATATTCATAACGGCACTTTTAAATCATTTTAGAAACTGATTTTACAATGAAGAGAATTTTATTAAAGTCAGATAATAAATTAATAATTACACTTTTTCAAAACACATGTTATTGGCTTCAAAATTCTCTAAAACTCCATCGCACATTTTGGTAAGAAAAATTTTAGTTTTTAAATTGTTTAAAAATGCGAGATACAGAAAAACTACTAACGCCATTGGATTCAACAATTTAAAAATTAATTTTTTTCGTGTAAAATTATCTACTTGTTTTTGTCCTATTAGTTTTAGAATTATTATATTATTATATTAGTATATTTATTTTAATATTTCAATGTGTAAGAAGGCTGTTTTGCTTTCCTGAATTTTTTTTTGTATTACTTACATGCTTTTATTAAAATTCCTTTACTTGTATCTAACTATATAATCTTACGATACTATACTAGTATAAATTTGAATTTATCTCGGAATTTATACTTATATAACTCCTTAAATTTGTCTTAAGTCAATGGGACACTGAATTACACTTCAAAAAGCAATTCGGTGTTTTGTTTTGAAAATATAAAATGTCTGTACCGTTTCAATTTTGAATATTGTATTGTTCATACAAAATTATATATTATTAACATAACAATATGAACTTAGAATATAAACTGAAAAAACATTAAACTTTCTTAATTAAAACTTGAAAAGCAAAGTAAAAATATTTCGTCTTGACTTGGTCTTGGTTCGCCTTGAGTTCGTCTTCAAGGCGGTTATGTCTAGTTGGTGGCCAGGGCAGGGGCGAGACTTAGAAGTCGTAGATGTAAGTCTTAAGTTTATGGCTAAGGTTTTCGACGGTAGGTGAAGACAAATCGAGGTGGACCAAGAAATGTGAGTCTCGATAAATTTAATGAATTTCTCTTAAAGAAAATTATATTACCAATTTATGGCTTTAAAATTTTCCAGGGTCAAATTTACAAAAGTTTTCGTTTGTTTTACTGTTCATTAATTGAAGACTTAGCCAAGTCGAATTATTTTGACCCGGGAAGTACTAAAAAAAATTATGAAATTCTGTTTCCCTAGTAATTATTTTCTACTAATTGAATTACATAGTAAGTTAGTACTACTAAGAAAATTAGTAGAATACTCTTACTAATTCATTTAGTAGCATAAATCTCAACATTTCATTTATTATAACGCACTGTCTATGGTCACGGATTTTTCCGTAACTCTAACCCCTTTTCCAGCTCGTTCAGGGCTAACGTTACGGAAAATTTCGTAACCACAGACAGTGCCTTATTATAAAGTAATAAAATTACTAATTTAGCAGTCAGAAACAATGCTACTAATTGCATTGGTAGAATTTCTACTAATTCGGGTTTAGGGACAGGACATCCCTGCTGGAAGTAAACGGATTCAAACGGATAGGAATTAGCGGATTCAAACGGATAGAAATCTGTTTTTCGTTTGAATGAGCACTTTGCATCCTTTTTAATCATGTTCTATCCTTTGTTAGATTCAACTAAAAAGAATCTATACATATCTATCCGTTTAAACCCGTCTTCAAGTATAAATATCCTGACCATATCTATCCGCTTCAATCAGTCTTCAACTTATAATACTCTATCCGCGTCTATCCTTTTGAATCTGTATTGACCTAATAATATTCTATCCTCGCATATCAGTTTGAATAAAAAAAATTCTATCCGTATGTATCTGCAGTGAAAACTATAATGCTAATTCGTATTTGATAGAAAATCACGAATTATAACGGATAGTCAATAAGTTTTTTGAAGAAAGGATTGAAGAAGGATAAGTAATGATTTGCACGGATTGATGTTGTATCAATGTTACATAATGATGCAAATCAAAGTAGTTTGCGGATAGACAAGGTTTAGGTGACGGATAAAAGGATTGAAGAGGATAAGCATTGATTGTCACGGATACCTTTTCAATCCGTGACAGGTGATGAGATAAAATCAAAGTTGTACGCGGATAGAAAGGAATACGGTGACGGATAGAAAAGTATGGATTTGAACAGATAGGCAATACATTTTATGGTGAAAGGATTGAAGATGATAAGAAATGATTGGCACGGATTAAGATTCTATCCGTCTTACATAATGAGAAAAATCAAAGTAGCTCGCGGATAGACAAAGATAGGGTGACGGATAGAAAATTATGGATTAGAACGGAGAGCGAATTCTTTCTGTGGAGAAAAGATTCATGAGGATAAATATTGACTGTCATGGATAAGTATTCTATCCGTGATAGTTAACAAGGAATGTCAAAGTAGCTCGCGAAAAGAAAAGGATAGGGTGATGGATAGAAAAAATGAAGGATTCGAACGGATAGGAAACAAATTTTGCGGGGAACGGATTAAAGAGGATGAGTAATAATTAGCACGGATTGAGATTTAATCCGTGTTGCATAACGAGAAAAATCAAGTAGGTCGCAGATAGATAAGGATAGGCTGACGGATAGAATATTATGGATTAGAACGGATAGTCAATTATTTTGTAAGTATAAGTATAGTATCCGTGCTTGATAACAAGGAAAGTCAAAGTAGGTCGCGGATAGAAAAGGATAGGGTGCCGGATAGAAAATTATGGATTGAAACAGATAGGAAATATAAATATATTGCCTATCCGTTTCAATTCATAATTTATCTAATTTATATTGTGGAGACGGATTAGAGAGAATAAGTAATGATTGGCACGAATTAAGACTCCATCCGTGTTACATAACGAGAAAAATCAAAGCAGGTCGCGGATATACAAGGATAAAATGAGGGATAGAAAATTATAGATTGGAACAGATAGCCAATTCTTTCTGTGTAGAAAGGACTAAAGAGGATAAGTAATGATTGGCACCGATAAGTATTCTATCCGTGATAGTTAACAAGGAATGTCAAAGTAGGTCGCGGATAGAAAAGGATAGGGTGACGGATAGGAAATTATGGATTGGAACGGATAAGCAATATGTTTTGTGCAGAACGGATTAAAGAGGATAGGTAATGATTGGCACGGATGAGTATCCTATCCGTGATAGATATTAAGGAATGTCAAAGTAGGTCTCGGATAAACGAGGATAGGGTTGCGGATAGAGATTCATGGATTAGAACGGTAAGAGAATAGCAGCGGGCAGATTTTTTGATGTAAATTTGAGTACTTTTGAATTCATACTTGCATAAAAGAGAACTTTACTAAAAATGCTAACAATATGTTAAAAGTTAATTTTTAAGCATGCAATAGTTTTTGTACGGCAAATCGTAAACGCTTTTACCTCGCTCAGCCGTATTATTTTATATTCAATTCATGTGCCTAATCAGAGGGGCATGCTACTGCGCCTGAAAAACTGCTTTAAAAATACATCATTCTTATTTTAGTATAAGAATTAGAATCTGCAAGTGTATTATAAACAGAGTAGTGACAGAGAAGTTGAAGTATTCTTTTGATATTAGGAAATGGGCACCAAAAAATAGGCACGATTCGATACTACCAAACATGATATTAAATTGCATTATGGGTCTAAGTATCTCGGAATACCCTTTGGAAAAACCGTTATCTGTGCTTACATTTATCTGAGTTTTGGTACTGAATTATCTTTACTGGTACCTTGTTTTGTTCGCTCATCAAAAGGTGGAAAATGAACATTTAACGAGAACAGGCAAAAATTAATATTTTAAATATAATTTTATTATTAAATATAAATTTAATTAATAATTTATATATATATATATATATATATTTATTTATCAATAGCTTTTTTAGTAAAATATATTTCAATATAATTATCACAGTATCTTCGATTATTATTGGTTGGTATGATTATAAGGTATGTCTTATGTTTGTTTATTTTAAATTCACTGAGAAAAACCTTCAAACAATAAAACAATTTGGTTCTTATAAAAGCAACAAAATATTTGTATTTCAACAAAAGTTTTTTCAACAAACCTCTTGTAGAATCAACACAAATCTTGTTAAACCAACCAAAACCGAGATTTTTGGTTCAACCAAATTTTGCCTATAGATTAACAAGAGGTTTGTTGTGAAAACCAAATCGGTTTGTTGTGAAAACCAAATCGGTTTGTTGTCAAAACCAAACCTTGTTCTCTTACTATTTTCAAATTTAATTAATGACAGTTTATAAACATTCCTACATTATTAAGTCCATACGCTAATTGGGGAATTTCATTTTATTTAAGACGTTCCAAACTATTATTAAAAGATTGGAACATTTGGATGTAGCTTTGGAACGTTTGGGCCTTCCGAAGAACTATCGTTAAATTTTCACTAATACGATGATAAAAGCAGCGATGTGACTCATCACAATTGCTGTTCTTCTAGTAAACGACTTACATTTTTACATTCTCATCAGAGAAGGTATTAGATTTGTCTAAAATTTGACCCGACCCGTTTTTGTCAAATGTCCACGTTTTGACACCCTCTGAACATGAAAAACAGGGTTTTACGAATGTGTCTGTGTGTATGTCTGTCTGTATGTATGTCTGTCTGTATGTATGTCTGTCTGTCTGTTTGTCTTTGAGCACGATAACTTTTGAAAGAATTAGATAAACCTTAGATAAACCTTTGGTACACTTTTTTATTGTCGGAAATTGAAGGTTAAGTTCATTGGCCAGCTATTTTGGATAAAAATTCGAAAAGATAAAGCATTTTCAAAATTTTTGAAACCATTTTTTCCAAGATTTGAAAATTCTATGTACTGTTATTCGTAGGGAACAGTACAACTGTGCACGGAGCAACTCTGCACGAGCCCATCCGTGCACGTCGGTGGCCACTGGTACAACTGTGCACGTTGTTGGCCACAGGCACAACTGTGCACAGACCATCTTTGCACGTCTACATTTTGACGTGCACAGTTGGGAGTCTCCCATCTGTGCACGTGAACTGTTGCTAGGGTACCATCTGTGCACGACTAAATTTTGACGTGCACAGTTGGGAGTCTCCAATCTGTGCCCGTGAACCGCCGCTATGGTACCATATGTGCTCGTCTAAAAGTCGACGTGCCCAGATGGTACCCTCCCATATGTGCACGTCTCAAATAATACGATCAGATTTTAAAATTGCAAGACCACGTGCACAGATGGGATACTCCCAACTGTACACGTGCACACATGGGATACTCCCAACTGTGCACGTACACAGATAGAAGACTCTCAATTGTGCACGTTTCAATTTTCGAGGGGTACAACTGTGCACGGAGCATGTGTGCACGTCTCAATTATTAAGATAGGATGCTCAACTTACAGGTCCACGTGCACATTTACGAGACTCACAATTGTGCGCGGATAATTAATAGGATGAGACTTTTGATTTAAAAGTCTACGTGCATCGAGGGCACCCTGCCTACTGTGCACGTTTTTATTAATACGGTCAGATTTTCAACTTATATGTCCACGTGTACAGATGGTACCCTCCCAACTGTGCACATCTTAATTAATACGATCAGATTTTGAACTTACAAGTCCACGCGTACATATGGCACCCTTGAAACTGTGTACGTCTTAATTAATAAGACAAGATGTTTAACTTACGTGTCCGCGTGCACATGTGGGAGACTCCTAACTGTGCGCGTATCGGTTGATAGAATTAGACACTTTATTTAAAAGTCCACGCACCCAGATGGCACCTTCTCAACTGGGTACGTCCCAATTATTACGATTAGATTTTCAACTTACCAGCCCACGTGTACAGATCGTACCATCCCAAATGTGCGCGTATCAATTCATACCCAGCGGACAAGTTTTGTAACTGTTTCATAACAAAAAGGTCACATTTATACATAACATTGTTACAATCGTGTGCCATAACAATTACAGAACATAAAGGTAACACTGTTCTGTAAATCTGTTACTGTAAGGATATGTAACAGTTCTGGAATTCTGCAATCTAACTCATATAGAACAGAGTGATAGTACTGTTACGTCACTAGAATGTCACACGTGTTACAGAAATGGAACATAAAGGTCACACGGTTCTGTAAGACTGTTACTATGAGGATACGTAACAATTCTGGAATTCTGTAATGTAACTGATATATTACAGAGTGATAGAACTGTTGTGTCACTTGAATGTCACACGTGTTACAGAAACGGAAGATAAAGGTCACACTTCTCTGTAACACTGTTACTATGAGGATACGTAACAGTTCTGGAATTCTGCGATGTAACTGATATATCGCAGAGGGATAGAACTGTTACGTCACTAGTATGTCACAAGTGTTACAGGAATGGAACATGATGGGCACACTGTTCTGTAACGCTGTTACCGTAAGAATAGGTAACAGTTCTGGAATTATGTAATATAACTAGTATATCACAGGGTGATATAAGGGGTCATTCACAAATTACGTGATAAGTTAAGGGGGGGGGGGGGGGGAGTCTGTCGAAGTATAATTCTACATGTTAAGATCAATGGAGAAAGTATCACGTGAGTGGGGGGGGGCAGAAGTCCCTAAAAAATGTATCACATATTTTGTGAATGGCCCCTAACCGCTACGTCACTAGAATATCACACGTGTCACAGAAATGAAACATAAAGGGCACACTGTTCTGTAACGCTGTTACTGTAAGGATATGTAACAGTTCTCGAATTCTGTAATGAAACAAGTATATCATAGGGTGATATAATTGTTACGTCACTAGAATGTCACACGTTTTACAGAAATGGAACATTAAGGGCACACTGTTCTGTAACGATTTTAGACCAGTTTTGTTGCGACGGTCGGGCCTTCAATTTTCAAATTCGCACGTTACAATTTTAAAAACTCACCTTTTCATAATATGTGGAAAAAAATAATGAATATATTTCTGAGAGGACCCTGGGCTTTTTAGCAAAAAAGCATGGTTTAGATTTTGTCACGAACGTTCAAGCGGTTTGATAGCGCAATTGGCTAAGGAATCGGCTAGGTACATACGGGTTAGGTAGTTTAAGTATGGTTCAAATTTCAGTAAGTGAAATTTTGGAACGGGTTTAAGTGCGCTATTATAGGTGTAGGGGACCGCGAGTGAAATTGTGTTATTTAAAATATGAACAAGTGCAGCGATAATACAAAAAACATTCCTCTTGTCACATATCCTTGTTGCACTCTTCTGGAATTGTTACAGAACGACCACAGAAACAATTTACATCGTAACACTGTTACATATGTGCTACGACACTATTACAGAACAATATTAGTATGTATTCCTGTTCCTAAATTATTCTCAAAATATTTTTTAACATATAGCGCGGTTTCAGAATTGTTACAGAACGACCACAGAACAAATTTACATTCAGGAGTTTGGATTCTATACGTTAGCTCAGCTATAGGCGATATCTCTAGTCAGACACTTTTGGTCACAATCTTGTCTGACTATGCGCATGTTTCTCCACTAAGTGTGTTATAGTTTAATAGTAAACTGTAGTATGACATTGTATCGATAAATTATTACTTCAATTTAGATATACGTGTGTATTCATGTTCCATAGGATTAGTTTTGACTTTGTTATTGTTTATGTTTCGGATTATTAGGAATATGCATACAGTCGTATGTTATTGAATATACTTAATTATCTTATAGCGGTAGATTTTGCAATTACAATCTCTCATTAACCGAACGTATGCTAAGTTATCGGTATCCTCCAACTCTGTACCCTCCTGTGGTATTGCACTGCTCATTACCTTGAGGTCTCTACTTTATGATCAGCGGTGCGCTTACTATGGTTAGTAAAAAGGATATGAAAGAAATAATAAATAATGAAGAAAACAGTGTCGTAGAACCCTAGACAAATTCTCAGTAAAAGTGGACATCATTTCGTTAATCGATATCCGGATATTCGGAGAGCTGTGAATATTGAAATGAAATTAGAACATTTGAGGTATCCAGAGTACACAATTAAGCCTAACAGTATACAATCACTTTCAGAAAGACCAGTATCAAGATTAAAAAGTACTATTTCAAATACGAGATCATTTTTGCGATCTGAAGAAACATATGCACAAGGTATAAAAAACTGAAAAATGTTAAAAATATATTTATCAACCAGCATCAAATAGCCAAACAATAATAATATCACACCATTGTGTGTGTAACCATACCGTAGAAAGCATAATTGCTATTGGAATCGCTCTACGCGTTGCAGCAGTGACAGCTGAATCCCAGGCGTGCCATCATCCTTTCGACAAAAGATCTTTCCTCCGGCAATCCAAAGAAATTTTATCTTCTTTTGTCTCCTTAAATACGATGCAGAAGCGTAGATCCTTCGATTATAGGGCGTCAAAGCCTCACGGATAGAAATGAAACTTTTCTCATTATCTGGCCAGCCAAGATTATACGTAGAGAAGTCTCGTACTTTTTTCCTCTGCTCGATTATTTTATCTCTTACCAACTGTCTGCTAAACCTGGCAAAAATGATGGGTGCGGGCAGTGGATTTGATGTTGCGGATTTACGAATGAGATAAACATTCATAAGGTCACCTTTAGCAAAGGGAGCATCAAGAGCCTCCGCAACCGATTCTAGGACCGATGGAAGATCCTTATTTGGCTTCATAAGTAACCCGTGAATTTCAAGGGTACTTTGAAGCCCAGCTTGCTCTTGGTAATTGAGAGAAGCTTCAAGTGAGGCGACCTTCAATTTTAGCGAGCTTGCCTCCGTCTTTATCGGTGTGACCTGATCCGCATTGCTAACAGTAGAACTTTCAAGCAGATTGATTCTGCAAGAATTCTCTGAAATATCTATCTTGATTTCCTGAACCGTAGTGTTGATTTTTGTAATCCACTCAAGCTGCTTAGTTTCGGATTCCTTGAAAATATTTCTAATCTGTACCTGTGCCTGCACGGCCACATCCCTCTGAGCTTGTAAGGCCGCACTGTGAATAGCCTCGATGTATCCAGACGTCAGGGTCGCAGCAGTGATAGGAGAAACTGTAGGATATATGAACGTTTATTTTTTAGCCTGCTGGCCTTAAAAAATTAAATTGCTTACACTTCCATTTTTTACAGAATTTTCTTAAAACTAACCCTTAAAACTAACATCCTTCCACACCTTATCTCTAACGCCGCTCGCTCTTATCGCATTGCCTTCCTCGCTTCGCGTCGCCTCGCTCGCATGTCCCTACTTTCTTGCTTGCCTCGCAGTACCAAACTCTGCCTCCGCGACTAATACCTAATACTTATCTACTATTTACAATATTTACATTTACTTATATTTACTTCCTCCTCTATTTACAATCTTTCCTTCTCCATTCCTCTTCCTCCTTCCTTCTCTTCTTCTCCATCTTACCCAATACTCCTTTCACCCATGCTACGGCCCTTTTGTCCCCCCTTTCATGCATCAATACCTCCATGCTTATCCCACTCCTTTCCACCTCCACGCACTCCTCCAACCAGTGCTACACTCTTGCCTCCCCCTTCCCACATAGTTCACACATCCTCTTTTCCCTAGCGAGCCAGAACCTATTGAAACCCTCCATGCACCCACATCTCATCCTCGCTATAAGCTCCTGACTTCCTTTCTCTCCTTTCTCACACAAATATTGCGCTCTCGCCCTTGGCATAATCCACACATATATATACCATTAAACCATTTCCCTTTCAGGGTAGGCGTGACACTACCCGATTCGGGTAGTGTTTCTAGGTTTTTCTTGTAGTTATAAATAACTACAAGTGTGGGCTCACCACACCCACGATGTGCCAACAGCACTCATGTCAGTATTCTTGAATGGTCACCCATCCAAGTACTAACCGCGTCCAACGCTGCTTAACTTCAGTGATCTGACGAGAACTGGGGTTTTCAGCGTGGTATGGCCGTTGGCCATAGTTGGCCATAGTTCCCATTAAACCTTGTCTCTCTTATTCTCTCTTCCCCTGCTGTATTCTCTCTCTCCATGCTGTTTTTCTTAACCAACTCATATACCTTCCTTCCTTCCTCATGCATCCTTCTCAATTCATCCATATGCAGTCCATTCGTTCTAAAATACCTTTCTCTTTCAACCTCCATCTTCCCACCCCCTCTCCTGTTCTCCTTCTCCCACCAACACTCCTTAACCAGCTTACTTCCCCCCTCTTCGAAAAATTTCTCCTCATATTTACACGCTCGACTCCCCGCTAGAATCCCTACACTCGTTCTCCCCGTCTCCCTCCTGACAATATAATTAGGCGTGTTCCTTGTCAACCCCAGTGTCCACTTTACATATCTCTCCTGTATCCTATTTACCTCTTCGCTTTCCTTCCACCCCCACACCTCTACTCCATACAATAGCACACTCATCACTAGTGAGTCAAACAATTTCATTCTCCTTCCAAAATCATCTGCGAATAACTTCTTTCCAAACCCCCACACCTGCCTCATCGCCACATTTGCCCTCCTCACTCTCTCTTTTATGTGACCATCCACTCCGCCATTCCTCCGAAACAAGAAGCCCAGGTACACAAACTCTTTCACCGCCTGCACCGCCTTCCACTTTCACTTCCACTTCCACTTCCACTTCCACTCCCCTTCCTTATCCCTTCCACCTCCTTTTCTGAAAACCATAACCTTGGACTTTTCCGCATTCAGTTCTAACCTGTTCTTATCCAGGTATCTTCTCAACCTCTTCATCATTTCCTTTAAGGCCTCCTCGCTTTTTGCCAACAACACTATGTCATCTGCATACGCTAAGGACCAAATTCTAACCCCTCCTATCCTGACTCCTCCTACCACTCCGGCCTCCAGCTTACTTTCCATATCCGCAATTAAAATCGCAAAAAGCATCGGGCTAAGCGGACACACTTGTCTTAACCCCCTATCCATCCAGAATCCCTCCGAAATCCCCTGTCCTCCTCTTACCTTATCTTTGGTTTCTTCATATATCTCCCTTACCCTCTCGATCAGGCCTCTCTCCACTCCCCTCTCCTCCATCGCCTCCCACAACCTCCCCCTATCCACCGACGGAAACGCGCCTTTCAGATCCACAAAAAACGCGTACACTTTCGACCCCTTCTTTGCTAATTCTCTATCCACCACGTGCTGCAGAACGTAGATATTGTCGATAGTACTCCTACCTGCCCTAAAGCCCGCCTGCGTCTCTGGCAATATTCCTTTCCCCTCGACATCCTTCCGCAGCCTCTCCGCTACTACCATCGCGTATACTTTATACGCCGTATTCATTAGCGTAATCCCCCTATAATTTTCCTGCCTTCTCTCCACCCTCGTGGGAATCCCTCCCCCCTCCATACTTTCTTCACTACCTCCTTCAGCCCCTCCCTAACCTCTTGCGTACTAAACAGCCATGATTCGTTCTTTAGCCCATCCAGCCCTGCTGATTTTGACCTTTTTAACTTCCTCATCTGTTTCTCTATCTCCTCGTCATTCAACTCCTCCATCTCTGCCTCCCCCGTTCTTCTACTCCCATCATCTCTCTTCTTTGAATCCGAGTCCTGAAATGATTCTTTAAAAAACTCCCTCCACTCCTCACTCCCTATCTTGTCGCTTATCCCTACTTTACGCTTCCTAAACCTATTTATTATCTTCCAGACGTCCCCTTCTGTCTTAACATTTCCTAACTCCTCCTCCAGCTCTTTCTCCTTTTCCTGTTCTTTCTTCTTACACATCAATCTAAACCCCTTACTCATTTCTACGTACTCCTCCCTTTTCGCAGTACCCTCTTTCCACTTCTTATACTTCCTCTCCACCTTTCTTTTCATCTTTTCACATTCCCTATCCCACCACGGCTTCACCATTCCTTTCTTCTTCTTTTTGAATACCTTCTTTTGCACGCACCCTTTCACTTTCTCTTTTAAATCCTCCCATATCTCTTCCACCGTCTCCCCTTCGAAGCGTACCTTCCCTAACTGCTCCTTATATTTCTCTATCGCCTCCCTCGTCCAGCTAACCCTCTCCCCCGTCGACACTTCTTCCCCACCTTGCCTTCCGCCGTTCTCACCCCTTATCCACAACCCTAATGGCTGATGGTCTGATTATACCCTCCCTTCTACTGCGAATCTCTCCATCTCCTCCCACCCTTGCATATTCATAACTACATAATCTATTACCGATACCCCCACCTTACATACGTATGTGTATTCTCCCTCTTCGTCCCCAGTTGCCATACCATTTGCCACCGCCCAGCCTCTATCCTCCATCCAGTCCCTTAGAATCTGCCCCTCCTTATTTATTAACCTATCCTTCGAATTCCTTTCGAAGCTCTCCCCTTCCCTGTAAAGGCGCCCTTCCCTCCCCATCCTCGCGTTAAAGTCCCCACTCAGTACCACCATACCCTCTTCTCTTTCACCTAACAGGTCTTCCACCCTTTCTTTAATTCTTTCTATCCCATCCTTATTGTACACTGTCACAAACTTACACATTACCCCTCCTATCTTTACTTTCCTCATTTCCACTCCCTCCCCCTCTTCCTCTCCGTGAGCTTCTTCCTCTAATCCATCTCTAATCCCCGTTATAATTCCCTCACTAGCCCTTCCTTTCTTTTCCACTCTGACCGCCTCCTGGAGTCTCCACCTATACCCCCTTGGCAGCTTTGGCTCTATTCTATCCCATTCCTTTCTTTCCACCCACGTCTCTACCAGTCCTACCACATCAAATTCCTGGATATACCTCCAGAACTCCTCATCCTTCTTCTTTACCCCTGCTACTTCCTACGAAACAAATTCCCCTGCACTTCCTTCAACACCTCTTTCTCCTCGTCCCACACCCACATTTTCTCGTCTATTTTTATTTTCCGATATCCTACCTTCGCCGATCTCCCTTCACTCCTCTCCCTCCTAGCCCTGTCGTACAGCATTCTCTGTGCATCCCTTTCCTTTCTCGTCAAATCGTGATCGATGAAAACTTCCTTATCCTTTATCCTATTTTTATTTCGCATTACCCCCATTTTTTCTTCCCAGCCCTCCAACTCCACAACCGCCACTTCCTTCTCCTTTCTCCCCTCCAACTTAACTTTCCCTACCCTGCCTTTATTCCACCCTATGCTCTGTAGCAGCGCTTCCACGCCCTCCCTTTCTTCCCCGCTCTTCATCTTCAACCCTCTTATCACAATATTATTTCTCCTGTCTGTCTTCTCCTTTCTCTCCATTCTCAACTCCATTGCCCTTATCCTTTCCCTATCCGCCCTCTCCTCCTTTTCATTCCTACGCTCTCCCACTTTCTCTTCTATCATATTCCCTACGCTTTCCCAAATATCTTTAATCTCGCCCCCCCATACCCCCGTCTCCTATTTCCATTTCCGTCCTGCCCTCCACCTTCTCAAGCCTTTTTTCCGTCCTTTCTTTCCACGCCCTAATCTCCTCTTCCATCTGTTTTATTGTAACTTCTTTTTCTTTTCTTTCCCTCTCTAACCTATCTACCCTCTCTCTCAGCTCTTTCACCTCCTTTTCCCATTTCTCATCTCTGATTCGCAAGTCCTCCCTCATGCCTTCCATCTGCTCCTTGGTCCCCCTTACGTCCTCCCTCAGCCCCCTGATCTCGCCTAACAACATCCCGAGAGCCTCCTTTTCCAACATCCCCTCCATTTGGGGGGGGGGGGGTGACCTAGGTGTTATCCCGCTTTTTTTAAACGGGCTCTCGACCTCGCTTTTCTCCGGACTCTCTTGGCTGTCTCTCTTCCTTTTCAAGAGATCCTCCCCGTCACTTGCGCTTGACGCTCTCTCCCTTACCTTCTCGCTTCCTTCGTTGCCACCGTCCCGATTTCTCCCTCTCCCCGACGCACCGCTCGACACCGGGCGACGCATTGTTGGCCGTCGTGGCTTGTGGAAAATTCCCTCCCCGTCGGTTGCACTACCAGCACTGCCAGTACTCTCGCTGCCCACCTCCCGCTCTACCGCCGGTAACTGGGACCCATCCATGCAGTACCTGCCGCAACCGACAGATGTCTCTGGAAAATGTTGGCATCTTTCGCCGCCAAATTTTCCTTTTTTTCCCCCCCTTTTTTCAATTCCTCAGTCCCTGCAGACACCCCTTTCTCTCCCTTAGCATCCCCTAACTTTGCGAAAACCACCCTTGACCCCTCGAAAGCCCAAGACTCCTGACCATGAACTCCCCCGATTACTTGCCAACCTAACTTTTTATCTCCCCAATTCACCCCACACAACCCTACTCACCTCCTCGGCTTCCACCCTCACCTCCACTCACACCTTCCACACCAATTCCGTAAAATTCTCTCTCCACCTGTCACTAAACACGTTCTCGCTTCCGCCACCAACATGCAAGTCCATAGGAGAAACTGTAGTAGGTGAGGAGTTAGTTACCTGATCCTTACTGGCAGGGTCGATACCTCCACTTAGCAAAGAGCTTTGGTCTAAACCTGAAGAGGTGTCGCTAGCATTCGGTGATTTGCAGTTCACGCAAATAAAATCGATTATTCCCTTTTTGAGATCATCAAATGCTTTTTTTTGACAATCCGACATTGACGCGGGCTAAGTAGCTGAATACACCAGACTTGATGCAGGAAACACCACACTGCGATTATTACACTCGAGACCAGCACCCATTGTAATACGTGTTGACTGCGCGAAAACTGTCGATCTCCGAAACTGAAAAACAGTCTTTTGAGCACCAAAAAGCCCAAAAATCACCAGATGCAAGATATACACTGCACTCCGAACACAACTACAATCACTGAGATACAATACAAAGTACAGAATTGCCTAATAGATATGTTTTGGCAAGTATAGAGCGAGACGAAACGGAGCACACGTCAAGAACCGAACAGGTCCGCACAAATAATCGTGATTGAATTCTCGGCACGAGCCGATGGTAATATTACGGCAAAGTAAAAAAAAACGGGCGAAATATCAAGCACTTCTTTTCGAGCTGAGCAGGCTGTGATAAGGCTACAAAGTTCCACCTTGTAGTTCTCATAATCGGTTGTCTTGGAGATATGAAAGCTTCATTTCTGAGCCAAGTCAACAAAATCCCGGCTTGCCAGCATCACGCTCAGTCCATCGCAAACCGGATACAAAAGGCTGTTCTTCTGGGACCTCTTTATCTGATCCTTCAACACTGTTCCTCGTAACATTCTACAAAGATTGGTAGCTCTAAAAAGGTATCCAGAGGGGAAACTTTCATCTATAACTGTGCCGTCTGCCGCGTAAGGTCATCCGCACGTAGAGACCGGACTCCAAGGAACAGTGTTGTACGAAGTCTCTTTCGTAAATTTCCTGCTCTTGCTTACCTTCTGGGAAAGAAGGAGCAGGAGTGGATGACATACACGTTCCAGTTGCGTCGGGATTGGTTGCTTTAAGGAACCATGATCGTAGCTTCCGGAGCCCACAACTTCTCATAATAAAAATACCAACCGAATAATAATAATTTGTATAATCATAGATAGAATAGAATAATAATAGAAAAACGTGAGCCATCGTGGGACGCCAGGAAAAAGTGATAACTTCATATGCTGTAAATTGAAGTAGTTTTTAATGTATGATATAGTGTGATACTGTACCATATTGTACAATACTGTATTAAATTGTGCCATGTTGTATCATATTCATTGTATCGCATCATATTGTATCGATTTGCATCATATTGCATGATACTGTAACATAATTCATCATTTTATATGATATTGTATCAGATTGTATTAGGATGTATGTCATTGTATCTGTGACGCTGCTTTTTCTTTCGATGGAATTTGGGGTCCTTATTAGCCGCACACAACCTGCCCTAATTAGAGAAAATTTAAAAATTCGCTTTAAGTTGGTCGCCAGTCCTTTCTTGGGACAGACCAAACAAAATTGATTCCCGGAATTTTCAAAACGCGCTTCAAACAGCAAGGTTGTTTAAAGTTTGTACTTAGCAACAAAATAACTCAAAAATTGTCCTTCACAGGTCAAGAATATGCAACTCTCATTTTCAAACCCCACAATTCCTAATCCGTGAAATTCCCAAATAAGCGACATGAACGATAATCGATAAGTTGGAAGAAGAGCGACGCGAATAAATAAATAAAAAATAAAATAAAGTAAAGCAAAACGAAAGAAAACACTAGGACAGTGACTAGAACTCAAACGGAATGGTTAGCTCAGCCTCTAAATAAGGATAGATACTGGTAGAGGGGTAGGGTTTTAATGAATTGGCAAAACTCAATATCAAAATAAAATTATAGCTGATTTATTATATTCCAGGGACTCAGTTATAGGATTATTACGATATGAACCGAGGTTTCAATTACAAATTCTTCAGCATTAAAAAATAAATTTCAATAATTTTTAACCTCTATGACATTCCCTTTCTTTTTAAATTCTAATATTGGTTGACAAATTACAAAGAATTAGGGGCAGGATCTGAAATGATATAATTCCAAGAAAGGGGAAGGGAGGTTCGCTTCACAAAATATGTTCTCAGGCGATATTACATACATGTAAAAGGAGGGGGAGTGATTTCTAATTATATAATTTTAGGGGAAACTACTTAGAACTTGTAATAATATAAAACAATATCAAACATGTCGAGGTAAAAACTGAATTAGGGTTTCAATTGTCAAAGGGGAAGGGGAGTTATCTCTACTTATACATTTTGGAGGGGAAACTTCCTCATTTAACATGTTTGGGATAACTCAAATGAAATTTAGTGGCACATGATTCTAGACACTGGCACTCCGTCAAAATTAGTTGACAGGCTCGTTATAAAAATACAAAGCACAACTATTATAAAAATGGTATGATTTTGCCAAGGAGTTAAATAATAAAAAAAAAGATAAACATAACTGTAACCATAGAAATTAATACCTTGGCTAAACCATAAAAAAGGATCAAGATCCTACCTTATCACAACAGCCTAATAATGAACCGTTGACGAGCACGTGGTTCACACCTCGAGTTCGCAAACTAGAATGGTATACCCTAGAGTTCCTCTAGGGAGAGTTGTGTCACGTTACCCCCTCCACTAGCCGACGCGAAACCGGAATCGGAAATACGTAGCGAAGCGCGAAACATTTAAAGTATTCTAGATGTTTCACTCAGCAAAAATTTAATCAAAAAGCCAAAAACAAAAAAGAAGTAAAACTTTAAGAAAAGGTCATGTGTCATATATTTTCATGCAGTGTTTGTTATGAAAATACACTTTTTTAATGAAAAAATAATAGTGTCGTGTTGCATTCTCTACTGCCGTAATAGTTCTGGCCAAGGTTTTTACTTAAGACAAATCCCAAACGATCCTAAGCTTAAGCAATTATGGATG
This sequence comes from Andricus curvator, assembly GCA_932195095.1. NCBI lineage: Eukaryota > Metazoa > Arthropoda > Insecta > Hymenoptera > Cynipidae > Andricus > Andricus curvator. The sequence continues at coordinate 16,272 of CAKNYM010041947.1, read as the reverse complement.
GAGAGTATTAATCGAGATTATTGGATACCTCACTCGAAATTAGCTGTTTGTGAGGTAAGATTTTAATTTTCAATTAATAATGTGATAAAAGTCGGAAATGTACCTTATTTTTTCACGATTGCATGTACATTTTGACTGTAACATGTGGGAAACTATTATTTACTATTCAATCAGTGTCTGAAAATTGAATTTGACTTGAAAGTCGCGCCAATTTCAAGACATCCGATTCCGCTTTCGCGGCACCAATCAGAAGCGGAGTAAGCGGTGACACAACTCTCCCTAGAGGAACTCTAGTATACCCAAATCTACGCTATTCTAACGCGATGAACCGTCATTGATGGGAGAGGTAATAAGTGTCCTGCGCAGAGGACTAATTCCAATTGCTACGGTCAAGAGAAAGGTCATCAAGCAAGCTCTCTTTCCATTGGTCTGCCCTGTCGCTTTTTCTTCTCTTCGTTGCATCTTCCTTTACCTCGTTGAACCAAGCCATCGACCAAGAACATTTCCTTGTTCTCGAGAAGCGGTAAAGTCCTTGGGAAGTTGAAGCCAACAAGGGTGGCCAAATACACCGCTGTGCGAGAATTGGAGAACGGAAATCCTTGCTTCGAACGGCAGGTGTAATTTTGGACTCCATGACTCCCAAAACAAGATATAAGAGAGACGGCATCAACAGCCAGGAATAAAAAAATAAAATACGTAAAGTGGCGAAATTACCTAGTTTGTCCATAATCAAGCTGGTAATCGCCTTGGTTTATCTTCACCAGAGCCATGTCGTGGATCTCAGATGGCCAAAGAGAGAGAAGATACTAAAATGCTGGAGGGAAAGCCAGAAGAAGAATACGCTGAAGGTCACAAGACAGAAGAAGCCTCGCCAGGATGGAGGTGACGACAGATCCTAGTCTATGACGCAATGTAAGGTGTTGGAGAGCTTCAAGATTCACCACTCGAGACGGCAAAATTCGAAGGCTCTCATAATGATATTAAAAACGCAAAACAGAAAAAGAAAAAAAAGGAAACGTAGCTAAATGAATCTTTTAAAAAAATAACAATAAGGAGTGCCGAATTTACTCTTGATGCAAACCAAGCGTATTTTCATAAATTTATGGTTAAATTAAGTTTTGTGATGTTCGGGAAATCCTCAACATCACATATCATATCATATGATATTATATCATACTGTAGCATATTGCATTATATTGCATCATATCATATCATATTGTGTCACTGCGCTGGTTTATCATACTGTAGCATATTGTTCCATATTGTATCATATTGCATTGCATTATATTGTATGATAGAGTGTCATATTCGATCATAGCATATGATATTGTATCACATTGTATGGTATTGCATCAAATTATATTATTTTGCATCATATTGCATCATAGAATAAGATACTGTATCATATTGTATTATTTCGTCTCATATATTGTGATATTGTATCATATTCTATTATATTCTATCATGCTGTGCCATATTGTATCATATTGTATAATACTGTATCATATTCCATCACATTATATGATATAGCATCACATTGTATGATATTGTTTCATATTATACGAGAGAGAGAGAGAGGGGGGAGAGAGAGGCGAGAGGGAGAGAAGTGGAAAAAGCCAAGGAGAGATAGAGATGGATTGAAAGAGTCAGTCAGTGGGAGAAGCGAAGAAGAGATAGAGAAGACGAAGCGTTACCCGTGAAGCGTTACCTGTATTTTCCTTTAAATCCTGTTAGTTTTGCGAGTTCACACCGTGTCATAAGAAGTTATCACTCCAATAATAATAACCTACCGAAGGTGTTCTCGCGTTGGCGTCGCAGTAGGGCTTGAGCTTTCCTCTTATGACTTTGACGGCTATGTTGGCAGTAGCACTGCTACTGACAGGGTTTCCCATGTCAGACAGGCAGAGAACGAAGAGAACGAAGAGAAATGGGACTAAGAGGAACACCAAACCCCATAAATTATCATGGAGAGCTAATTAAAGATTTTGAAATGCTTGTCGCTTCCCGAGGATCGTCGAAGCGCCCTTGGAGCCACCGCTGGGGGCCACAGCATGTGGGACCATAGTGATGGTGAGCTGCGAGATGATCAGGCAGATCTCACTAATCAAACAGCTGGCCAGCAAGAACATCTGCGACGAATGGTAAGCAGTGGAACATCAACTGTGTCTGCTGAGGATGCTTTGGCTAGCGTTAGCTATTTGCAACCAACCACCTCAAATGAAATACCGTGAGAGAGCATCAAGTGGGATACCACAATGAAAGAGTAATTGGTGCTTGTCTACTATCGGAGTGCTAAGTTTGAAACCACTCGCGAAAAAGGGTACAATTTTATTTTTCGTGGTAGCTCTAAGAAATCATCCAGAGACGAATGTTGTCACCTCCAACACTCGCGGCCGCTGTGTATGCATAACAGCGGTGACAGGCGAACTGGAAACTACACCATCCTCCTAATTTTGCACCTACAACATCATCGCAGATGATTTCAAACATCGTATTAAATTAAATGATAACCATCCTCATCTCATCAGTCACTTGACTTAGTCCGTGGCTATGATGGAAAACCAGGTTCACCCGAGTACAAGTTGAAAAAATAAATAAATAAATTGGGCGACCCCATCGCCCGAAAGCTCCGGCTCTTGCAGTCAGCCACGTTGCATTGGGCTAACTTTCCAATGCAACGAATTATGCGATTACGTCACCAGTATCGCGCAGTGCTACCCACAATAGATCTCTCTCGAATGGAGGCCATGGTTCAGTTGGGAGTGGCAATAGGACCGAACCGAGACGACGACCAGGCAATTCCCCCGAACAAACGCGAGAACATCATTTTAAATGGTCGGACCAACTCTGGAGGGACATCCTTACCTGTTGGTAAAGGAGCTCACCTCCGCGAAGCGGATTCATGGAGAGGGTACATGAACGTTGGGTCAATATGCACCCGGAATATGAACATAAAACGCCTCAGTATTTCAGAGATCAGGTATCTTTTTTGCGCAAAAACAGATATGAAGCTCTTCATCTAGAAGAGGAGTATCCTCCAGTGAACATACCACTCGTTCCACCAAGACCACCTTTACAAATAGCCCATAATGCCAACATGAAAAGTTAGAGCACAAAAATCCACCAAAAAGTCTTTCTAATGATGGGCAAGTTAGCTGAAGTTAATAATGCTCTCTCCGATTTGCTCCTCGAAAGTGTTAATCTCTGGAATCTGAACTGTATAGTTTACACAGCAAAAACTACTTGTAACTACTCATATCAGTGATTTAAATATCAGTGAATTCAACATAATTCAAATACGCTTTGAATAAATATAAACTGTAAAGTTTTCAAATTTACTTTGATTATTTTTTTTGTTTGATTGAAAAAAAAGTTTGATCAAGAAAATCTCAAAAACCTGACATAACGTGATCAAGAATATATGAACACACAAAAAAATTCTTATAAATGTGTTCTGGCTGATGTGGAAAATTGATTTTGGTCATGGCGTAATATGAGATTCAAAAAATTCATTTTTTTCTCAGAATTATAGTATACTATGTCCCCAAAATATTTTTGATTGGACTATTTATAATGAAAATGTTAAGTAAAAAGTTCAACAGAATGATTGTTTACATTATTCTATTGTATTGAATACCTTGAATTAAATGAGTTATTTCCAAACTATTTACCTTCGAGTAATATTCTGATGGTTACTTTCAAGGTGAAATATATTTTGGAAATTGTTATCTCTTAAATTAAAGTTAGGTTACCAATGTAAAATTTGCGCTACGAAGTGAAAATTTTTTCACTTATAACAATGAAAAAACGGACATGCCTTAATATAATTATAATTTTTAATTAACGTCACTATTTTAATTATTTATTGCAACAGCTTAGTGATCAAATTTCAGAGAAAAATTTATTTAGAAATAAAGTTTAATACTTACTGAGCCTAAAAACCATAATGGTTCCAAATTTTTAAAAAGTGTACATTGTGTAGTATAATTCTAGGGCAACGATATGTATTAGGGTGGTCCAAAAATAGCTTTTTAAAAAAAATCAAAACTCGATTGGAAGGTTCTAAGTGCTGTCTTAAAAATTTTAAGTTAAAAACAGCAAAGAAGTCAACAAAATGTGATCTTCATGTTTCATTAAATTTTTTCCGCGTAAAAAAATGAACAAAAAAATTTTGACGTCTATAGGCAATGAAAAAAGTCAACGGCGATACCACTCTCTCGTAAGATCACTGAAGTTAAGCATTGTTGGGCGCGGTTAGTACTTGGATGGGTAACCGTTCAGGAATACCTGCGTGCTGTTGGCCCGTCGTGGGTGTGGTGGGCCCACATTGGTAGTAAATATCCACCTAGAAACACTACCCGAATCGGGTAGTGAGGCAATGAACTTTCGAGTTCGAACTGCTAATCTATGTATGTATGTATAGGCAATGAAAAATGATAGTTTTTTTTGTAATATTTAGAGATTTTCATTTAGTACGATTTTTTTCAACATTTTTTTCAACATTCCAGCAGACCATTTTTTTCGGTTTCTGGTGTACTCAAAAAATTGTTAAAATTTGGACAGTGTTAAAATTATAAAAAATTAGCCCAAAAAATCATCACACGTAGTGTAATTAATAAAATCAAGTAAATGATCTGAAACGCATAAAAATCATATGATTCTGGTTCTTAACCATTTTTCTTGTGTATTTCCATAGTTAAGATAAACCTAATGTTGACAATTAGAGAACTGTTTCATTGATTGATAACAGCACGCTTAGAATTATTCAATCGAGTTCTTCTAGGTGTCAACATTTATTATTTGACTTATATTTCTAAAAAAATTCATGAGTGTTCTTTACTTTTCGAAAAAGCCTTCTTCTGGGCCACCCTAGTATTAACCGTCTCCATAATTTTGTACAGCTTTTTATTTGCTAATACGTAGGAGGTCTCTCATGTTTAATAGACCCCTGTTCTTATCAAACAATTATTTCAAACTCTGCAGAATAAAGACAGAAATGTTCATTTTTCAAATCTTAAACGTATTTTTAAACTGTCTAGTATTTTTTACACTCAACTCCCGATATGAGACCCCCCGGTATACGCCGTTCCTAGAACTGAGGGCCTCCGCAGTTTTGTGATGAGAGGAGCCGCGGGTTCGAAAGAGAGAATATGCTCAGTCAAGCGTGATCAAAAGCTTGAGCGTCGCATTCTAAGCGCCTTAGTTACACTAGGTTGCGTTATGTGTCCAAATTTAACAGAAATGATTTATGCGGCCCTGCTTGTTTACTTTGGGATTCCCCCGATTTAGGATCAAGGCCAAGGCAAGCCAGGCCCGAAACCGGTCTTATATCGGGAGTTGAGTGTATTTGTGAATTTACGACATAAAACTTAGAGATTTAAAGATGAACATTTTGAAATTAAGCCATTAAAAATTGAAATTTTTTTTCGTAAATTTGAAATTAAGTCATTTTATAATAATAATGAAAATGGTCAAATTTAGACTATTATTGAATTTCCGTGCCAATGAGAAGTTATTAGTTTTATGTAAAATTTGAGTTCGTCGTTTTTCATGAAATATCTACGATGTCAGACCCTCTGAGTAAAAAAAACGATTTTTACAAAGGTGTGTGTCTGGTAAGTTCGTTAATCGGCCTCCTTTGACGAACGTTTGCGGTTTTACCCATTAAAAATTTGTATGAAAAATCGAAAATTGAAATTTTTTGTCAAAGAACAGGTGATATGTACGAAAAAAATGTTGGGAAGAAAAATTATTTATCCCAAAAAGATCTACAAATTTTCTTGATAAAATTTTTTGATTAAATGCATAGTTTTTGTTTTAATCGTGAATGATTGTTAACAAAAATAAAAAATTATATTTTCCAGAAAAACTACGCGAGATATGAAAAAAAAATGTAGAAAACGAAAATTGATTACCTCAGGAAGATCTATTACTTCAGAAATTTTTTTATAAAACGTACAGTTTTGGTTTTCATAGGGAGAACGCTTTTTTTTAATCCGAAATTCCATTATCAGCCAAAAAACGCGAGAAAGAATGAAAATTTTTTAAAGAAAATTATTTTTCTTTCAAAAAGTCCTAAAAAATCTTATATTAGTCAATTTTTGATAGAACTCACCCTTTTTCTTTTAAAAATCGAAAATTCTATTGACAAATGGAAAATTCAAGTGTTTGTGATTATAAAATGTATTAAAGACTAATAGAAATACTGAATGGGTCTCTGCCAAAAAATTGTGAAATTTATGTCCCAGCTGTTTCACCCACTGAAATGATTTAATAGATTTTTTAAAAATAATACTAGAATAATGTAATTATCATTGAAGTACTTTTGAGAAAAGTTTCAAAATGTGAGTTTGAAAGGTGAATTCGATGTGATATAGGAATTAGTTTTTTCATTTATTTGAATTTAGTGCAGACGCATTTTTACGTCTTTATCCTTGTTTCTAGGATACCAATAATTTTCAAGTTTTCTAAACAAAATCTTTAGATATTTGCATTTTTAAATTTACCCGCAGTAATTTTACGATAAACCGAATGGACAATTTTTTATGAAAAATATTTCGAGAGAATTTAGATATTGTCATTAACACAATAATTAAGACTCAATGTTAATTGATTTAATAAATAATCGGGGTTGCCAATATATTTTCATTCTCAAGAATCGTATGCAATTCTTTTTGTGACATCCTTCCACCCATTTTACGTAAAATTGGATATTCTTCACTGAGTATGTCAATTATTTCCACTGTAAATGAAATTTGTAAAGTTTTCAAAGAATATCATAAGATTTGAACATTTTCCAGTGATTTCAAAAGATTTCAACAGATTTTAAGCGATTTTAGAGTATTGCAGACGACTATAAAGTATTTGAAACAAGTAAAAAATATTTAAGGATTTCGACGATACACTGGAATTTGGATTTAAGGCGTCCAGATTCATGTCCTTCCGAGAATTGATGCCACGGTGAGAGACGCAGCGGGGTCGAGAGAGAGGCTGTTTACATTTTTGGTTTAGTCATGCGTTACCATGCGTTTGGACTGTCTGGATTTATGCCAAGGCCACTGCGAGCAATGCCCGCGACCCGTCATGAATCCAAGTTCCAGTGTATTTTTATAGGCTTTCAGGGATCTCATGAGATTTCAAAGTTTTTCGAGTGATTATAAAAGTTTTAAGGTATTTCAAACAATTCCTAAGAATTACAAGAAGTTTTTATAGATCTCAAATGATTTAAAAGTATTTCAAGAGCTTGAAAAATTTACCTAGTACAATTTCAGAGAGAATCTTAATTTTTTTTAAGGGATTTTACAAAACTATAAGGGATTTCAAGGTCTTTTAGGGATTCTAAGGAATTAAGAACGTTATCCGCGGATTACAAATAATTTTACGGAATTTCAAGACATTTTATGATATTTTGGAATATTTTTAAAGAAGTCCCGGGATTTTAAAGGATTTCAAGAGATACCGAAGTATTTTCACGAATTTAGAAAGATATCCGGGGATTTAAATGGAATTCGTAGATTTGAAGGAATTTGAAGGGATTTAAAAAGATTTGCTAAGACTTTAAAGAAGTTTAAGGGATTTTGATGAAGTTTAAGAGTTTTTAAGAGGATTAAATGATTTCACGGGATTTCGAAGGATTCTAAGAGATTTCAAAATATTCCAAGTATACAACTATACTTGGAAAAAATTGGGCTGTCTTACAAAATGTTTTGTTTAAATTAGGAGAACCGATTCGATATAAAAGCATCATGCAACCAAAAAATTCCTTGACTATTAGAGTGGAAAATTGACATTCTGGCGATGTGCGAAATTGATGTTTTACAAAAGCCTTTTCTTTGAGTGAGCAACAGTTATTACTACAGTTTTTAAGGAATTTTAAGGGATTTCCAGGGATCTGAATCGTTTTAAAGGGGATTCAAAAGATTATGTACATATGTAATATGAAATATTACATAAAAAAAACAAAAAAAAATAAATAATGATATAATGTGTAGATTGGTATAAATAGTATATTTCTCAACGAGTGCAGACGGAGCTTTTTTGACGAATGTGAAGTTTGCAACGCGAGCCGAAGGTGAGATTTGCATTCACGTGAGTTGAAAAAGCTCTTCTGCACCAGCTGAGGACTATATTTTTTCCCAGCAACGTGGAGAAAATCCAGTTTTGACATATCGAGAAGTGGGTAAAATCGCATTTTGTCCACGACATTGGGAAAAACGAATTTCAATAGCCAAAACAAGTTTTAATTAAAATATATCTTAAAATAATTAGAAAAAGGAAAGTTATGTAAGAAATAATTTGGACCCCCTCCCCCCCATCACACCCCCAAGTAAGGATTCGTAGGATTTTTTGAAGCCCCTCTCCCGAAAGAAGCCTCACGTAATTAATGGACGCTCCTCAATAGGGAAAAAGTGAGATTATGTTCGTTTGTTGTTTTGTAAAAGTGAGAATGGAAACTCAGTGGAAAGGCAAAAACTATATTCTCAAGAAAAATTACTGGAACCGTAAAAGAATTGAATAAGTAAATTCATAAAATATATATTCCTCTTGTATCACGAATTGAAGGAAGCCTCATAAATTTTCATTAGCGCAAGACAGAAACCTGATTATGCGTATTCTAACCTCAAAAGTTAAGACCGAAGAAGTTAATAATCCGAATTAAAAACAGGAAAAAGAAATTTTAGGTATGAATTATTGAAAATTTCGCTTGCATATGATCGGCGTGCCAATAATTGGATCAACCCTGCCAAGCATTGTATTTTTACGCTTATGAGCTTATTTTAATTAATTTATTGTTTTCTATGAAATGTTGAGGTGAACTCGACACTGCATTTGATTACTTATTAAATTTGTACTATGTATATTATTATTATTATTTGTGACCTAGGGTCTCACAAACGGCCACGCAGTTAAGGAAAATCGAAAATTCCCAAGTTTATATTCATAATGCGCCAGTCACTGTCAATTGTCAGAACCTACTAAGCAGTGACCTTCGGAATTCTTGTGGATCACCATTTTTAATGTTTATAGAACGGGGATGAAGTTTTGAAAGAAAACACAATTCGCAAAGATTTTCGGCTTGGCTCAGAGTTCTGAAAGAGTAAATCAGGAGAAGGGTTCGCATGCAGCAATGAGTCAGTTGAGACCAATTTGATGTTTAATAGGATCACACAACTATTTATTTAATGAATGGCGTGAAGAGATAGATTTTTAACAATCGGATTTTTGATCGAACAGTAGAATCGTGATTTGAATTAAGAGCAACGCGTTACGCACCATTGTCATTTTCAAAATTAATCAAACAATTATCACGTGGTTTGGCGACCATATTCGACCCATGCCAAATCCGTGGCCTCAAGATTAAGCAAAATAAGAGAATTAAATCACTGACCCTAATGATTTTACAGGCAAGGTTCCAGAACTCTAATTTTTAACAAAGAAAAAAGAAATAGAGCATCACGAAAATAAAGAAGAGCAAATAGAAATCTTATATAGCAAAGAAACGTGGCGGAAACCAGCCGAGGCGAACTCGCATCTCAAAAGGTCCAAAAGTCGGTAATTATGATCTCGACCCCGAACGAATTTTCCAGAACATAAGAAAACATACCTTGACCATCCCTAACTAGCGTAGAACTTCATGGTGCAAATCAAATTACATTAAACAACAATGAGCCTCCAAAAGGCACGTTCGCCTGGCTTGAATTTCGAAGAGAGAGTGCCGATCAATAATTCGCTCGGGAGCATATGGGAGAGTCTTTCTGCTATAATACAACGATTAGCCAATTGGAGCCCAGTAACAAACGCAGTCGTGCGGTACCACCAATAAGATACCCGGACCCAATTCAAAATACAAAGGGTGCGACAATGTGGTTTGTGGAGCCAAATTATAAGTGGCATATTACATAAGTAATCATTCTAATAGGTTTTCTTGAGATGATATAAGCCCTATTTCTCCATTGACGAGCAATTCAGGTGGAGAGATCGGAAAGTTATGTGTCTCAGATCCCGTCAGCTGGTAAGGTTTATAGCACACCCGCGCACTGTATCAGCACGGGGAAGTCGAGGATTGGTGACTTCCCTCGTGACGAAGCTGGAGTTCTCAAGGTAGAAATCCTGGGCAGATTCGGCTCGTAGAGCACTCCACTCTCAGTCCCCCCTCCCTCTCTCCCCCATTCCTTCCTCGTCGTCGGCTATCATGTTCGCTGGTCAGTGATGAGCCCCGGTTTACAAAACCCAAGTTACCTCGGAAAACCGGAGAACCAGATGAAATAATTTTTTTTATATAGTAAAATTTTGGGAGTGCTCTGAGATTTAGGTGCGGCTCTCCCCTCGAAATTAATTCACCATGGAAGATAACAACTGAAACCGCCGGAGCCAGTGGTTCGTGTTTAGTGTCGCGGCCAAAAGATCGGTAATTCAAAATCTACCGCGTCACAACACCGCCCACCTTAGCCGCGGAGTACCGGTTTCTTTATCCTGGCAAGGAACACGCGAAAAATGACAACGAGAAAATCAAAGCGGTATTTCCCGCCCCCAAAACCGAATCCCACCAGCCTCAGAGCTTTCTGCTTTTAAGAAAACAAAATCGGCATAATATGTGAAAATAAACAGTAACGGGGTCAACCGACCAACAAAACAGTGAAAAAAACCATCACTATGAGGGTAAATGGGGAAAGGATGGGTTATGCAAAAAAAATTAGGTAAGCACAGACAGATGGAGCCTCAATATTCGGAAAAAAATCGGTTTACCTTCCAATCCCGGTGAGTACCGCGTTAAAATCGGGGTGATAGCAGTCATAACGCCACCGCTGATTTCCCCGATGACTTAATACTTAAAAGCAATCGTTTTGAAATAACCGGAAGACTCATTTCCCAGAGACACTACTGCCAATAAAAAAATGCCTTCAGTGACAGATCTTGGGGTAGGAAAACAAATGCTATTTTTCTACAAATTGGATTTATTATCTTGGGACACAAAAAGAATGAGGCTTACGGCCTGATGAAAAAAGGAGTTTTTACATTGTTGTTTTTTTTACTCTCGGTACAACGAGGGTTGGTTAAAAACCCAACAAAACTAAACATCTACAAATTTATTCACCAAGAGAACAAACTGATACGTCCAGAAAAATCATTTTTGGAGGCTCTTCGCACTTTCTAGATGTGTCGTCTCGGAAAGTCGCGGTAGACGCCCAGACGCAACCTTTCAAATAGGCAGAAAATTTTTATTCTTGCGCATCTGAGACCACATCCGACTCTTCATGGGCCTGTTCATCATTTGTATTACTGTAGTATGTGTTTAGGTGTCGGACATGCTCCTTGTCAGCGAACTTCCCGCCGATCGTGACCAAGCGATAGACTATAGGCGAGATTATTTTACTAATCTTAAAGGGACTTTCGGATTTCTCCAAGTGTTTAGCTGTGACATTATCCTTTTTTTTAGACAAGACTCTTTGTCTCCTAAGGACAAAATCGTCTACCCGAAAAAACCTATCCCTGCACTTTTGATTATAATTTCTGGCCTGAGATTCGTAAGCCCTATCCTAGCGACGGACTACCATATCCCTAAGATGTTTCAATCTTTTAACCCTCTCTAACCACTCCTCGGGTTTCGGAAAAGTCCTGACATTGTCTCGTTCTAATTTTCGTCTAAGGTCTCGATACGGAAACGGTTGTCGGCCGAAATTAAGGGAAGCCGGAAATACCTTTAAGGACCCATGGTTTGTGGTATTGTACGCGAACCTAAACTTTGGGAGTTTAGGTTTCTACCTAAACTACTTGTGATTATCATGGAAAAAAGCGACTATCATAGTTTTAAGGGCCCTGTTGACCCGTTCTGTGGGAGTCGCTCGAGCATGATGAACGTGATTCGTCGTGTGGATTATTCCTATCTCTGCAGACATTTGTTTCATTACTCTATTACAATACTCGATACCACTAACAGTGTGCAGAACCTCGGGAGTAACAAACCTAGAGACGTCTTGATAGAATCAGGGCCAATAGTACCTTGATGCTATTCTCTGGTACGTTTTGTCGATACCCAGTTGACGGGATTGGAGTTTCGAGTGAGACTCTACTAAAACATTCTCTCATAGCTCCTCGGGAACCACCAATTTTCAGGCATCCAGGTCCGGGACTACTTCGTCGATAACTGGGGTTGGTTTGTATCTATATAGCCTGTCATTAACAACTTTCCAGTCCGAAAAAATCCAAGGCCTACCCTCCACGGCCTTTACCCGTCGTTGATACTAACTATCTTTTATGTCTTTTACCAAAAGGTCATCAATTTCGACAGAGGACACACGTAGTTCCCGATTCTCTGAAAACCGTGATAGGGCGTCCGGGATATGATGTAGGGTACCTTTCCTATGGATTATCTCAAAATCATATTCTAAGATCTTGAGAGACTACCTAGCCAAACTACCCGTGGGATTACGAAGATTGTGAAGCCACCCTAAACCACTGTAACTACTGTGATCGGTAATCACCTTAAAGTGAAATCCCTCTAAATATTCACGGAACTTACGGATACCCCAAACCACTGCCAGGCATTACCTCTCAGCAACCGTATAATTTCGTTCGGCAGAATTGAGTGTCCTACTAGTGTAGGCAATTACACGCTCCAATCCCGATTGATTCTGAGTGAATACTATGCCTATACCCGTTGCACTTGCATCGGTCTGGAGGTTGAAAGGAAACTCATCTACGTTGTGAAATGATGGATAAGACAAAACAGGTACAGAAGTCAAAGCCGTTTTCAACTATTCGAACGCTTCAACTTTTTCCGTTCCCCAATACCAACTAACGGTATTTCAAAAAAGTCTTGTGAGTGGTTCAGCCACTCGCGCAAAAGTCAAGACTTGTTCAATTTTCGCAGGACCTGGCTGAGACCCGCTTCCTCAAGCCTCTCCAGGATCCTTGCCAGTCATGAAAGGTGTTCCTGGAAAGCTTCCGTCCCTATAATTACATCGTCCTAGTAGCAAAACGCATTGGGCCTCATCTCAGGTGTGATTATCCGCTCGATGAGTCTCTGGAAGGTCGCGGATGCTTCCGTCAGGCCAAAGGGCATCCTGACGAATTGGAACAACCCTCTACCAGGAACGGTATATGCCGTATATTTTTGACAAGCCTCATCGAGTGGGATCTAATTGATGGCCATGCTAAGGTCGATCTTGGAGATGTAATTTGCGGAACGCAGGTGACTAAGGATATCAAGCATATAATGCAGCAGGTAAGCGTCCTTTTCAGAAACAGCGTTGAGTTTGCGATAATTTAAACACATTCTATAGCCTCCGTTAGGCTTTCTCGCCATAACAACCGGTGCTGACCACTTAATATGAGAGCCTTTCACAATGCCCTCTGCAAACAATCGATCTAATTCGTTATACATGTCTTGTTTGCCTTGGGAGAGACGACTCGGTAACGCACTCTGATGGGCGGATGACCCTGGACATCTATGTGATGTTTAACCTGGTAAGCAGCGCGGAGCGTTCCAACTATCTGACTTATAGGAGGGACCTTGATGTCCAAAAATCTTTTCAGCTTCTCCCTTTCATCACCTTTAAGCTCCACTATTCCGTGCCAACCTTTCTCTTCCACTAACCATGTGGTTAGTGAATGCGGTTTGCCCTGACTATCAGCCATCCAAAGTATCTTGGAACGAGAATCGAAATATAGATCAAATTTCCCCTCCGCATCAAGTCAAACAAATTGTGTATCCAGGTTGATGGCAACCCTAGCATCGCAATTCCGAGTCACACCTTCTATTGATAGCGGGAGCTCGACCTTGCCTTCCACGCCGTCTCTGGAACCGTTAGCAAGAATCATAACTGACTTGAGAGACCGGTCTAATTCTTTTCCAAGTCTTTTTAAAATCCCATCCGCGATATCATTATGAATAAATGTCCTGGTGGAGCCTGGATCAAACAAAGCGTCCACCAGGATTGAGCCGATCTTTACTAGATGTACTCTGCCCCTGACTTCCTCCGTGTGCACGATTCCACTAATAAGTTCCGCTTCGCTTGTTTTAGTCTCGGCCATAATCTCAATATCACATGCGGCCGGACTCAAACCACCCTGACTAAAGTCTGAAATATCTACCGTCAGAACCATATCGTAATCATTTGCGCGGTGTACAACGGCTTCCACCATCAGTGTGACAGGATCCTCTTCAGAGCTACTACATCCATCGGTACGATCCTCACCCTGCCCCACAGGGAAGCTATTCTCGCTAGACGGCATATTCACCCCTTGATAATTGTTAAAATCATTGATAGCTTGAACGGAGACTTGTCGGTTGCAGAATCTTTAATTTCCCTGACGGTCTCTTCTTCAGAGAAAACAGCTACGACCGACCTTACTGCTTCCCTGCGTCGTTTCCCGAACAATCAGGACATGTCTTAAACGTAAATCCGTCCGTTTTGCAATTATAACATTGGAGTTTGCGAGTCTGTGCGCAGCCTATCTGGTAGTGGCCAGGCTGTTGAAAGCGGTGACAAACGACCTCTTTGGTTTCGGAATCGCTAACCTTGTCGTTCACCTTTACTCTTCCCTTATTATCTTCAGGCTCCCCCCCCCCCCCCCTATTAGACCCTGACTTAGCCTTATCCTTATCATTTTTTGGGGATAGAGGGTCAGATTTGGGAGATCCCTCGGCTTCCACGGTCTGAAGTGCAGCCGTGCACTCCTCCTTGATGCGGATCGAGATCGGTAAGAGAACTCCGGGAGGAATGTCCTCTCGGGAGGGGGTGGGGGCTTATATTCCGTCATATAAACATTCCATTGCTCTTCCCAACATCGTCCCAGCTACGATAACTCCCGGGAATAGCGAAAGTCCGAACGTATAATCACCTAATAGTATTTCGGCGTAAGGCCTCGGTGAGCTTAATCCAGTTGCTCGACCATAGGGATCTCGTCGCTGAGAATCTGCATGTTGGTGAGGTACTCATCGCTGTTCTCCTCCTTACCTTGTGTGCGGCACTGGATCTGCTCCCGAACTCGTCTGTCATAGTCGTAATCCCAGAAATGGACTCAAAATTCTCTCTTAAAGTAAGGCCAGGTCAAGAACTCCCTTTCGTGGATACGGAACCACTTCAAAGATAGGCCGTCGAGAAGCACCAACATCGACAACAACAGCTCCTCATCCGTCACCTGTGCGAGTCGACGCCGATCCTCGATACTAGTAAGGAAGGTATCAGCACTCAAGTGGGGACTTCCATCAAAGGTCAATTTCCAATTAAGGATTATTTCCCGTAAATTCCTATCATCATCCCTATTCCGAGAACTGCTTTTCGAGCTCTCATACCTCTCCGAAAATTTCCGGGTTCGTTTGCCTCCCGTGTGGTCAAACCCAGGCTTCACAGGCTTACTGTGGCCCAGCACTGAGTCAGACTCTTCCGCTACATATTCCCTACGAGTTCTGTCAAAGAGCCTACCCCCCCTCCCCGATATTACCGAGCTTAATCTGGGCCTCGGAACTCTACCTGCATTCCCATATGGGTTGGGGTTCTCACATTCTGTATCTGAGTCCGCCGGTGCCCTAGGCATGCTGAGGATTTTCTCTTTGTCAAAGGAATAGCAATCGGCATGGTGGTCGTCGACCCGAGAAAGACCCGTGGGCGAAGACGCGATGCGTCATTCAGATCCGAAGTGCCCCATCGAAAATCGGAAAATCCGGGCCTGAATGTCGATTTCCGGATCGGACACAGCGGGGGTTCTTCAATTTTTGGTGGAATGCATGATCTCAAGGGGTCTGGAAATCTCTACTCCTCTGGTATCGTCTCTCGACCCATTCCTAATTCGGCCTCCCTATTCGCTAGTATCCGCAAAGCATTCACATTGTAAAAATTCGCGTAATTGAACGACAGGCCCAAATTAGATACCGACCCGGTCGTTTGATAGAGGGACGGCTTATTTCTGGGAGTTGAAACAGCCGCCATTGACGCGGAAGTTGTTATTGTCTTGGAGATTGTTCCCCTCCCACCATAGGTTGCAGTATCAGCGGGGGTAGTAATTGTGACCGTGCTAACACTTGTTTCTGCTGTAACTGTGATTGGTACCGCAAAATCACAAACTTCGAGGGGGGTCGTCGCTATCAAAGCAGGAGTTTGTGGGGTGTGCTGTTGTGGCTGTGTGGGATGAATATTCTGTTTAACCAACTCCAAATCGGTATCGGTATCCAGTGAGGTCACCGAAGTCACATCCGATTCGCGTGGTGACCACCCTACTGAAAATTCCGGCGTAGGATCCGGCGTCGTATCCTACTAGGATACGACGCCG
>CAKNYM010041946.1:0-45202 GCA_932195095.1 Andricus curvator | reverse complement strand
GCAAGTCACGCCTACCCCGAAAGGGAAATGGCTTAATGGTATAATAATAATAATAATAATGAAATTGAAAAGAATTCGTGGAATTCATTGAATTCACAGAATTCAAGGAATTTATGAAATTTTATGAATTCAAGTAATTCAAGGAATTCCGTGAATTCCTTGAATTCCATAAATTCCGTCAATTCCTTAAATTCCATATACTTCGTGAATCCCGTAATTTCCATGAATTCCGCCAATTCCTTGAATTCAGTTAATTCCGCGAATTCCGTGAATACAGTCAATTCCGAAAATTGATTGAATTCCCTGAATTCCGTGAATACCATGAATTCCGTGAATAAAATGAATTTCGTGAATTTCGTGAATTCCACGAATTCCATGAATTCCATGAATTCCATGAATCCCATGAATTCCATGAATCCCGTGAATTCCGTTAATTCCATGGATTCCGTGAATTCCATGAATTCCATGTACTCCGTGAATTCCATGAACACCATAAATTCCGTGAATTCCATGAATTCCGCGTATGTATGTATACCATTAAGCCATTTCCCTTTCAGGGTAGGCGTGACACTACCCGATTCGGGTAGTGTTTCTAGGTGGATAGTTTCTTGTAGTAAATAACTACAAGTGTGGGCTCACCACACCCACGATGTGCCAACAGCACTCAGTTTTCTCGAATGGTCACCCATCCAAGTACTACCCGCGCCCAACGCTGCTTAACTTCAGTGATCTGACGAGAACTGTTTTTTTCAGCGTGGTATGGCTGTTGGCCATAATGTTTTGGTTTTCATTTCATTTCATTTCAATTCATTGGCCGTGAATTCCATAAATTCCGTGAATCCCATGAATTCCGTGAATTCGATAAATTTCGTGAATTCCTTAAGTTTGATGAATTCTGTGAATTCAAGGAATGCCATAAATTCCACGAATTTTTTTAAATTAATGAATTCCATGAATTCTATGAATTTCATGAATTCTATGAATTCCACGAATTCCTTGAATTTCATGAATCTGTAAATTCCATAAATTCCGTCAATTCCTTGAATACCATAAATTCCGTCAATTCCTTGAATTCCATATACTTCTTGAATCCTGTAATTTCCATGAATTCCGTTAATTCCATGAATTCAGTTAATTCCGCGAATTCCGTGAATACAGTCAATTTCGAAAATTGATTGAATTCCCTGAATTCCGTGAATACCATGAACTTCATGAGTTTCGTGAATTCCATGAATTCCATGAATTCCACGAATTCCATGAATTCCGTGAATTCCATGTATACCATTAATGAATTCTGTGAATACCATTAATGAATTCCGTGAATACCATGCATTTCATGAATTTCGTGAATTCCGTGAATACCATGAATTACGTGAATAACATGAATTCCGTGAATAACATGAATTCCGTGAATTCGACAAATTACGTGAATTCCTCAAATTTGATGAATTCTGTGAATTCAAGGAATACCATGAATTCCATGTATTCTATGAATTCCACGAATTCCGTGTATTCTATGAATTCCACGAATTCCATGAATTCCGTGAATTCCATAAATTTCGTGAATTCCTTAAATTTCGTGAATTCCTTAAATTTCATGAATTCCTTTTGAAATTCATGAATTCCTTGAATTCAGTGAGTTCCATGAATTCCATGAATTCTATGAATTCCATGAATTCTATGAATTCCATGAATTCGATGAATTCCATGTATGTATGTATACTAGGTGGATAGTTTCTTGTAGTAAATAACTACAAGTGTGGACTCACCACACCCACGACGGGCCAACAGCACGCAGTATTCTCGAATGGTCACCCATCCAAGTACTAACCGCGCCCAACGCTGCTTAACTTCAGTGATCGGAACAGAACTGGTTTTTTCAGTTTTTTCATTCGATAAATTTCGTGAATTCCTGAAATTTGATGAATTCTGTGAATTCCTTGAATGTGATGAATTCTGCGAATTCCTTGAATTTCATGAATTCTGTGAATTCCATGAATTCCATGAATTCTATGAATTCCGCCGATTCCGTGATTTTCTTTAATTCCGTGGATTCCATAAATTTCGTGAATTCCTTAAATTTTATGAATTCCGCGAATTCCGTGAATTCTTTGTGCAAAATTTTCGGCTTATAAACGCTACAATACATGTGTTGGAATGCTTGACAGTGACTTCACGATTTACAGCACTTACAATACATGTATTGCAATTTCGTCATTCCAATACCGTGTTTGCAATTTTACCTTACGCTTGTATTGTAGAAGTGTTGGAAATTCCAAAAAATTTTAACAGTGTACAATAAAACGCGTATATTTAAGAAATAATAATTCGTATATTATATATATTTTATATATTTATTATATATATTTAGTATAAATATATTTCATAGTATAAATATATTTATATATTTTATTTGGAAATTCAGAAAATTTATGGAAATTAATGAAATTTTTGGTAATTAACATGTAACTGCTGAACTCCAAGTGTGCGCTTATTGGACAATCTCGCAAAAGAAGAACTCAAATTCGTTTCCTTCCCTAGGGAGGACGGAGAGTGTGAAATAATATATTTTTCAGCTGCCCTTGGTCCTTTTCGGCGAAAAACCTTGAGATTTACTTTTATGCTGGTGGTGGAAAGGGTGCGAGCGTAATTCCCACAAATTGTCCAAATTCTGTGTACACCAAAACGTCCATGTTACGTAGTGAAGTCCTCTCGGTTCGAATATAATGGCTGTCCCACGGAGTTCTATTTCCAGATACAAGGCCAATTCTCCGCACTCTTCCCACAGCCCAATTGCTCTGCCCCCTTCAAAGATAACATCCGTTGGATCGCCAGGTTGTCAGCCGGGTGAAAGCTCTCCAATCGCCGCAACATTTAATTCTGTAATATGAAAATAAAATGTGTTATCAATGGAATGACAGTTTTTTATCTACTAGACAAAACCAAAGTGGTTTTTATTATTAGCTGGGAAAAGAATTATCCCTAGTTCTACTGGAATTTGCACCCAGGTCCTGTCCTGATTTGGAAAAACACCGTTTACTGCAAAAAATCTAAAAATGGGTTTTTTACATCATTGGAATCGTGAAAAAAGGATACACCTAATTATTTTATTATTTTTTTAAAATTGCATATAACTTTAAAAATAATTATGACATAATTTATTGAAAACGCGGTTAACTGCAAAAATTGGCGAGTTGTGATTTGAGAGGGTACACTGTTAGAAATATGTTAAAAATTCAACCACTTTTGTGGTTGAAGTCTCGTCCATCCACGGAATTGAAATAAAATTAATTCAAATGTAGTTGAAAATTTAATAAGACGTTTGCGCATACACAATGCGCCTCATACTTCCCGCGAAGTCAGACCCCAATGAGTGCAGTTCCACCGACCAAGCTTAGGCGGCGTGGCGGCACTTATACGTGAGTAGCGCGGCCTTTCCAGTGGCTTACAGGTGGAAGGGATACAGAGATTGAAAAAAGATCGCCGATGCTACCTCGCTCACTCCTGCGTATCCCCTCCACATCCAAGCCGCTGGATAGGCTACGCCACTTACGTATAAGCGACGCCACACCGCCGAAGCTTGGTCGGTGAAACTGCACTCAATGAGTACAGTTCCATCGACCAAGCTTCGGCGGCGTAGCGTCCCTTATACGTGAGTAGCGTGGCGTATCCAGTGGCTTAGATGTGGAGGGGATACATAGGTTGGAAAGAGAATTCGGATACCACTCTCGGACTCCTTGCTTACTCCTATGTATCCCTCCACCTCCAAGGCGCAAGATAGGCCGCGCCACTCACGTATAGGCGACGCCACGCCGCCGAAGTTTTGTCGGTGGAACTGTACTCAATGAGACAAAGTCCCGCGAGGAGTTATTTCGTACGTTTGTGTCGTGACATCCATGAAATTAATAAAGGATATACAATATTTCAATTGAGCTAAAAATGTCACGAAAACTTCTTTGAACCTTCTCGACCAACTTTCTCACTGACAGTTTTTGCTCGCACAAAATTCGCTCGACACCCGAAACGATCAAAGTTGTTTGTGCACGAATTGCGCAACGCCTAGGCAACAAATTATTAACTTTTTTTCAAATAAACAGTTTCAACTTTTGGTTACGTCATCAGTCGCGGAAGATGCCAATGCATGGTTCTCATTAACTTTACTTTAAAATATCAAAAAGTGCCGATTTCGTCGCGAGTTGAAGGGAAGAAACGCGAAATATTTTATTCAGATAAAAAAAACAGTTTTTTGTAAATAATTCAAAAACTGAAAAAGCTACAACTTTTTCTATTTGAAGAAAAAGATGCGTAATAAAATTATCAATACGAATGCGTATTTAAAAAATTAAAATTCGAAACATTCTTTTCAAAGGCCCCAGGGGCCTCCCCACTCCTGCAAAATAATTTTATATCTCTTTTGTGCATTTGGCGCCGCAATTGAAATTTGAAAATTTACAATTGAAAATTCAAAAATCATTACTAATAATATTAATATGTAATTTTTCATGATAATTATATCTTTATGATTGAATAATAATTTTTAATTTTCGGAGGTCCGTCATTCGAAAAGAGCCGTAACTGCCGGTTACGGCGTTTTCTCGAATTTCTGCATCCCAGTCAACACAGTTAACTGCATTTTCAATAATTAAATTACAATTTTCAAACACCAGATTGGCAATCTTTAGACCTGTGTTTTTGAATCCCAGCGGAGATAAAGAGAGTTTTCTTCACAGCTGTAGAATAAAAATCATTTTGGTTTTGAGTAGTAGATCGAAAATTATTGTTGACATGTCTGATAAACAATTTAAAAAAAAGAACCAATAAAGGTTGACGTTTCGTCACTAGTCACAGTAACCTCATCAGAAATCCATGGTTAAATTTATTGAAAGAATTACATAGAAAATTACATAAAAAGTAAAAGTGTGTCAAAACATAATTTTTGCAACACCCACCTCGAAAGTACTCCGTTCCATGTAGCTAAATTATATGCAAAGTGACTCATTCCGGATAACAATGCGGGAATAATATTGGCGCATGCGCAGTTCGATTCTTATATACTTTCCACATCAGCGGAATGTACGCGCATGCGCAATTTGCAGATAAGCAACTTTCCGCATCGCGACAATTCGGGGGCAACGTAGCAACAGCAGCGCTCAGTGTCCAAGCGAACAGCTGATGACAGGTGCGAGGTTACATTCGACGTGTTTAGAGTGCAAGTGAAATTTTCCTTCTCATTGTCAAAAGAAGATGGACGTAAATAAAGATTCAAATCAAACTGGTGAAGAGTGTACTCCACCAGATAGTATATTAGTTATTTTCATATATTTCCATTTAATTTAATTAAAATTTCGTATTTTTAGAATTTGTTTTCGTTCCGCTGAGGGTTTCACCGCTTAGCCCCCCCCCCCCCACACACACACAACTGTAAATATTCTTCCTTTATCTTTCTCTTAGTACAACTTTCTCGGAAGGTTGTTACAAAAAATAGCGTGTGATACACGTGCGCACAGGCAATTGCTGACTCGCGTGATTTCAGCATTCGCCTTCAGCTCTTCGCACTCGTCTTCGTTTTCGCACTCGCTTCGCTCGTGCGCTAACCCCCGACTCGTTCTTCGAGCCTCCGGCTCATGCTGACAAATTTACACTCGTTGGCAATCGCCTATTTTGCGCACTTGTATCACAAATAGCTATTTTAACATCGAAATACAATGACTTACTATTAGGTAGAGCGGTGAAGTTTAGTTACAGTAGTAAACTTTTTTCAAAAAAAGAAAAGGAGTTTTTTCTCCAAAAACAATGCAAGTTCGGTCTGACATCGTGGTAATTAGAAACGTAAAAGTTTCGTAAATAAAGAAGTCAATTATATAGAATAATTGAGATTAGCATCTTGAAAAAAAAAACATTTTTGGTACTTGATCTAGCATGTTCGAGCAGTAGAAATTGAAGTAAATTTATTGAAATAAAAAAATTTTGTACTTTGTAGGAAACTACAAAACAAGAAAGGTTCAAAAGGATAAAATAGAACTTTTTACCTGATTGGTTAATTGGTGTGATATGAAGGCCGAGGCGAAGCTGAGGCCTCATATCACGCACGCCAGGACATCCAATATTTCTGGCCGTGTGTCGTATACTATTTTTCTTCATCCCCAGCCGAAAGAACGTTTAATATTTAATGTTAATTAATAAAATGCGTTGTCGGCTGCTAGTTCGGATGCTTTTTCTTTTGCGGCCTGCATCAGCACGCGCGTCACCTCGCGTAGCGCCGCTGCTGCTCTCGGGTCAACTGAGCGGATGCACGGGATTCGGTCGCCCGCCCGACTTTTGCAAAGCCGAGGCGGAGCCGAGGTTTTTCTGGTCGGGGCGGCTATCAAAAACACATATTCTTTCTTGATACTTCTTCCTCGTCCGCCAGACGAGGAAGAACCATTTTTAAGGTCTTGTGCCGTCTTTTCATGCACAAAAATCGCAACGACATTCACCTGTCAAGATAAATATTTTTCAGAGGCTAAGTACACAATAACACAATACTGAGTTTTGCTTCGTCAGGTTGCTACGTCAGGGAGCCAAAAAAATCTCGCAGCCAATCAGAGATCATGTTAACTCTAGCAGGCCGCAAAATCCACTGTTCCCGGACAGAAATGCGGCCGGCAAGACGTACTTTCAGCTAGGGGATGAAGAAAAAGATTTCGACAACTTTTTTACGTCATATTATTTATTCTGCCTGCTGAATGAGAGGAAGATTCGGGCAATCGGCACTGTGAGATCAAACCGGCTGAGAGGAGCGAACAATGTACTACTAACAGGGAAAAAATTGAAGAAACATTCGTACGATACGTGTTTCGAAAACACCAACAAGATATCTGTCTGCCGCTGGCAGGACAATTCTGAAGTGACAGTCGCTTCAAACTTCATCGGAGTTGAGCCAACACAAAAAGCTGCCAGATATTCGCGAGAAGAAAAAAAAAATTAACATCCCTCAACCTCGAATGATATGCGAATACAACGAACATATGGGAGGAGTAGATTTGCATGACAATGCTGTCTTGAACTACCGAATTGCCATACGGGGAAAAAAGTGGTGGTGGCCACTGTTCACGAACTGTCTCAACACTGCCTCAGTGAATGCATGGAAGATCCCCTGTCTCATCGCTAAGAAGAATAAATAAAAATCTCTCAGCCAAATCGAATTCAAATCGGAAGTGACGCGAGCTCTCTTGACGTTCGTTGAAAAGCAGCCAGCGGAAGCAGAAGATGTGGAATCGGATTCAGATGCTGAAGAGCAAGAAAGACCACGAAAACTTCCACGAATGAACATCCGAGAACACGTCATCTGCGAAAACCCGCAAAAAAGGCGATTGAGGTGTGCCCACTGCCACTCGCAAACGATTTATCAGTGCAAAAAATGCAATGTAGCACTGCACGTGAAGTGTTTCGATGTTCATCATGACTTGAAATCCTAAAATTCATTTTATTTTCTCTTGTTTCACTTAGTTTTGCGAAATTCGATTGCTATTATATGTTTCCTAATTATTTCTAATGCAATAAAGTATATTGATGACACAAATCTTTATTTCTGTCACATTCGTCCTGAACAAGTCTATATGTCGAGCGATGCGCCAGCGTTGCGTACACGCAACATGACGTCACGGTATTCCTAGATGCCGGAAAAATATGAATTAATTAAAATAAGTTTTTTAAGACTAACTGATAGCATATATATTGATTTTACTTGAATAATAATTTTTTTCGCATTAACGGCGAAAATGGGTTAAGCGGCAACAATTATATCACTGCTATATTCAAAAATAACCTAACAATTCCAAATAAAATTAAGATTTTTGTTTTTAGGAATATTTAAAACTGATCTTAAATTAAACACTGGACAATTTAAAAAGATAATGTTTAAGAATCACTTATTTGAACTTAAATGTTGATTAAAATATTGAATATTCTGAAAATTTATCTTTTAAATGTGGTCGATTCATTCATTAACAATTGATGTCTTTAACGTTTAGAAATTTGTAAAGTAGAAAAATGTTCAAATTCTTGCAATAGTAAGAAGTTCTAGGTAGAAGCGCTAAACAAATTAGATGACAAGGTTAAGTTAAGAATCGAATGTTAAATATCCAAATACAATTATTTTCAAGATTTAAACTAAAAGATGGCAAACTTTGACACAGTCAGGTACACTCACCAGCGAAATGAATGAAAAAAGCAATCGCAAAGAGCAAAATGCTGCAAATTATCTTCATTTTTTTGGGTAGATTCCGCAACGGTGACTGATACACATTCACTGCTATATAGACGAATCTCTAATTTCTCTAACTGATGAGTCGTCTGTATAATTAAGAAAAACTTATTCCCAGTAAAGATAAACTAATTGGGGCACTTGTTATTTTTTTCGAATTGACCTGGACCACGCATTCCGATGAATTTATAGAAAAAAACAGAAGTGAATTTTTGTTGCGGGTAATTTTCAAGTAGATAAAATTGAATTTTCCGCATAGAAAGAAAACAAGATTTAATAGAGTTGACATGGTAACTATTTCCCATATGGTGGGTAAATCTTAACACGTGAAGTTAATTTTTGTTGCAAGTGAAGATTACTCTTAAATCACTGTAAAGATAACATTTTTTCCTGTGTTCACGTGCATTCAATTTATACAATTGCAATTCATCGAATCAGAAAGCAAGATTCAGGCCGAAGTTTTAATTTAACTTGTACTCATTAAATTAAAAAATAGTTTCAATAGTTTCAAGTTCTAAGGATTCGCAAAAAAAAAATCATAAATGTTAAGATAAAATTCAAGAATTGAACTTTCAAGCTATAAAATTAAGAAAATTGAAAGCTTGACATAAATCCTAAATCAAAACTTTCTGAGTTTAACTGTTTTAATTTAAAAGGTTTCGATAATTTATTAAGTGTTTTGGATTTCAGCTTAAAATTCCCAATTTTAAAATTTTGTAATATTTCATATTCATACTAAGATTTATACTATTCGCTTTTTACCCGAAAAATCTTGAGATTTATTAAAATTGACGGGGGACTATGCGATAAAACAATAAAATATCTTTTATGTCACAACAAGTAGTATGTAATAAAACGCAACATCTGCCAAATTGAGTAATTTATAATGAACTATTTTTTACTTTACTAACTGAATCAGTACTTTTTCCGAGTTTCGTGGCTCCGTGCAGAAATGAGGGATGTAAGGGGTGAGTAATTATGGGAAGTCTGGAGAGGAGAAGTAGGGGAGTGAGGGGAGGGGTGGTATGGAGGAGGGTTAGTAACAAACTTTTGGTGAGTAGGCGGGGAGTAAAGTGAGGGTGGGGAAGTAGGGGAGTGTTGGTATGAAGCGGATGGTGAAGGGAGTGGAAGTGAGACTGAGTAGGGGTGTAGGGTAAGTAAAGTGAGGGGAAGGGAAGTGACAGGAGGGGAATTGCGAGAGAAGTAGGCGAACGAAAGGGGAGTTGGGCAGGAGGAAATTTGAACTGCATCGGTACATGAAAAGTAGTGCAAGAAGGCAACAAAATCAAACCTGTCAGGCAGATGTAAGAAGGTTCTATCGTGAACTCAGTGTAAAGCAAAATAAACAGCAAGGCACAGAGCAATTTGGACACTGCGTGGTTCCAACTGGAGAAAGCAAGAGCAAGCAATAACCCTGAAATGGAGCTGACTAACGTCACAGCTCTAGATGTTTCAGCGGTTTTGAAAAAAGCAAGTAACTGGAAAGCTCCAGGTCCAGACATGGTGCGCAACTTCTGGTACAAGTATGTGACTAGTGTGCATGATGCCAGGCTTTATGCAGCAGATTACTACGACCGATAGCCTGTCTTCCAACAATATATAAATGTCTTACAGCTATCATAGTAGATCAGGTATATTCTCACTGCGACGAGAATGACATCCTTACAAAAGAACAAAAAGGATGTTGTAAAAACTCGCAGGCAGTAAAGATCTAGCCACCATAGACGATGTGGTTATGATGCAAGCTCGTAAACATCAAAGAAACTTGCACATGGCGTACATTGACTACAAGCAGGCGTTTTCTTCCGTGCCACATGACTATTTGCTTGAAGCCTTAAAAATATACAAAATTTGCCCACGCATCATTCACTGCCTAAGTCGTGCGATGATGCTTTGGGGTACAAGAATAAAATATTTTGATCATGAACAACCGAGGATGACTAGATCAATACGCATTACGACGGGTATATTTCAAGGAGACTCCTTCAGTGCCTTACGGTTCTGTTTAGCGTTGAACCCCCTGAACAAAACACTAAATAGCATGTCTCATAGGTTCTGAATACATGATAACGAGGATCGTCATCAAGTGACCCATCTTCTATACATGGATGACCTGAAGCTATACGCTAGTTCGGACCAGAAACTGCAGCAAGTGGTCGATGTCACAAAGCAGTTGTCCAATGATATCCACTTGGAGTTCGGACTAGATAAATGCAGAACAGTGCATTTAACCAAAGGAGAATTAGGGACCGCAGAGCTCGAGAACGATTTCGAGAATGACATCGAGCAATGGGTGAGGGCGAGTCATATAAATACCTAGGTATTCTCGAAACTAAGGGTATTCAGCATACGATAGCTAAGAAAAGCCTAACGACTGACTTCACTACAAGACTCAGATCGGTTCTTAAAAGTTCTCTTAACTCGGAAAACAAGATCAGGGCAATCAACACCTATGCATGCCACCCCTGTCCTCACGTACTCCTTTGGACTCATCAAATGGTCGAACACCCTCAGTCGTTTAGTGCTCCCTCTCGAGGAAGCTATTGTTGCTACCCTCTAATAAACGTTATTAGCGCTTCGTTGCATACGAGCTGCTCTCGCCCACCGTTCCCGAGCTGCCACCAACCCTGAAGGAAGACCTCGTTCTGCCACGACAACCCTGACGAGGAAGATTCCCACCTAGAGAATGGTCGACGTGGACCCCGTCGATAACCTTCTGCAAGGACTACCGCTCGCTTGGCAGCACCCGCCACTGGCTGTCAACCGTCTCCGTCTGTAAGTGGCAATAAAGTTTCATCTTTATTTTTTAAGTGTGGCTCTATTAATTGTGTTCTGATCCTCGTCGGCGTTCCAGATCCCATTTCTCCCCCTTTGGCATTACCATCGTGATACTCTTCATAAGGGGCCTTGGATGTCGCCGCATCATCTGGAGCAACTCCAACTGCTCGACCTACGGTAAGAGAAGGAGGTACTCCAAAGACTCTCTCCTGAACAGGGCGTCGAAACTGCAGAGGGTTCTGGAAACACGGAGCCTTACTTTCACACTGATAGCTAAAAACACCCTGGTTAGAGTTTTCGTCGCGTTGGACATGCTGAGGGAGGAAATCTCTAAATAGTTTGATGCATCACCCCGAGAAGGAAGCCCAACTAGATTCGACGTTATCTTTTTGGGTCGGGGGCCATAGTAGTGCAGCATGTAGACATCTGGTAGCGAGACTGGCTAGTGGAGAAGCAACCAACGTTTAGGCTCAAGCAGGGGCTGAACCTGCAGATCAAGCGGTGCGCGTATCTCCAAAGGTGCCGCAGAGCAACCGTAGTGATTTCCGGTACCCCCGAGATGCCAACGGTTGTTTGCGCGTGCGCTTCTAGAAACCCACTCTACGAACCATTTCCAAAACCAGGTCGAAGGGGACGGGCTGGATTCTAGCTGTAGGTACCACCAAAACTTCAATTAGGGTCATCGCAGCTCTAGATGACCGACCGTATCTAGAAACGGGTAAGGCCTTCTTTTCGGGTAACTCAACAGGGTTCAGTAAGGGGTCCATAAGCTTCCGGAGACGCCCCAAATAATCCTATCAATTGCTGAGACGGGAATCTCAATGATGCCGATAAAATTACTCCACGAAAAAGGTGCCTGCATCGGCGGTTATAACCAGGCGTATAGGACAGGCATTGCCCTAACCCAAGAACCCTGGTTATACAGGAAAAGGATTAGTGGTTTAGGAGGGTGTGGCTCTATAAATGAGGGATCGCGCGAAAAAGCACCAAGGGTATGCGTAGTCGTTAAGAGTGTGGATGCGATTTTGTTTCCTTATCTCCGCTTTAGGGACATCATTGTTATTGAGGTGAGACTCAGAGGCAGAAGAAAAGAAATACTAGAGCTGTATAGCGGCTGGGCTGATCACCCGGGTGATGCTGAGTGGCCGCTACCTCCTAGAAAGATCAAAACTCTGATTTAGCACTGCCAGGAGAATATAATTCCTCTGTTATTGGGTTGTGACGCAAAATCCCACCATTCATTCTTGAATAACTATTTTATCCCGAAAAATAAAAACGTACTAAGTGGGAAATTTATGGAAAGTAAAAGTATATGTAGTTCCTATTATTTCTAGAGATTTCAGAAATGAGCAAGGTAGAATTTTTGAGAAGAATTTTTTTCAACAAATTTGAATAACTTTATCATTTTGTATTATTTTTGAAAATTTTGGTGGATTATGATAGAGTGTAGAAAATGGATAAATTAAATTAGAAAAACCTTAATATTAAAACAGGTGCAAAAGTAACACGGTTTGAAAGTAAAATTGGCAAAAAACTAATTTCACCCTTAAAATTTTAAAATATTCGCAAACAAATTCGTTATGTGGATTGGAGAAAATACGTCTCTTCTTATTGTCGAAATGACAAAATGACGAAAAGGGAATGTTTTCTTCGTGTCAATTCTCAAAATCATAGAAAGCTTTTTTCCAGAGACCTGAGTTTTGGCACAACTACCTTAAATGTAATAAAAGTGTAAAATTTAAAAATTTTCTAAACTGAACATTATTTTTTCTAAGTATGTTAAAAAATAGCGGTCTTCAATTCAACCACTAATATCAACACAAGAATTTTCTATTTTACTAATTGAACCTTTGCATTTTTAATAGCCCGTATTCTAAAAGAAAATCGAATAATAGAAGATGGATTCATGTTTTTATTCAAGATTATACATAAAAAATGTAACATAATTTACGTAGGTATATTTATTAAAATTGTATTTAGTACCCGAAATTGAATTACAATTTTTTAAAGTTAATAATTATATACTAAACTATTTTTATTTTGTTGCAGTCAAAGTTAAGGAAAACTGAACTTTGTATATCAATGACATCGTAGAAAAAAGATACACGTAATTATAGCAAACAAATTCTGAAAATTGCTAGTATTATAAATAATAATATTACATAATTATCGAGAAAACGCCATTACATCAAATATTATCGACAATTATTTCGCGAGAGTACCGTTAACTAGAGAGAGTAGACTGCAACTTTGCGAATTAAAAAATAGATGGCCGAATACGTTACAGAAGATGTCACAAGAATACCGTCAACTCGAAGATGACGCCATTCTCTGAATTATTCTACGACATTTTGGCGCTAAAATAGCAATGTGGAAAAGCAATGTACCGAGATAACAACGTTCTTCCGTAATATTATGGGTTGATGAGGATCAACATGAAGATCCTCTTAAAAACTAAAACTACACCTGAAGTTAAAATGAACACCAGATGTCCCCCTACCAATCTGGACTTTATTCAGAATAACCTCCATCATGCTAAAGGAGCACCTGCTATCTTAAGCAGACGCTCGACAGCGGAACAAACAGCTTTACCCTTAATACAAAACCTCGGTTCTACGAGGCGAAATTTAAAGGCATAATTAATAAGAGCAGATGAGTCATTGATGATGGATACGTTGAAACACCTAAGGCAGCACTTTATATCAGAGGTGATATCAAATTCACTGTTTTACCAAGATATTGTTCTAGAGGCTAGAGACAACATTATTGCAAGAGATTTCAAACGTCGTATTATATTCATAAGATCTGACTCATCAGGCACTTGACTCAATCCGTAGCTGATGACAGGGATCTGTATGGTATCGTACCGGTGCATTGGTGACCAAATGTGAATAAAACCGTTACGACTTTGTTCCAAGAAAAGTTAGAAACGTTAAAGGCTAAACCCCTGCTTGACGTAGGTACCTGTGAGCTGCATATTGTGCATAATTCTTTTGTAAAGGGTTGCAACTGCCTTTGCATAGATGTTTCCGATTTCATAGTGAAAGCCTACTATTACTTTCACCACAGGGACGTGAGATGTGAAATATTTGAGAAGATTCAAAATGATCTAAGTTTGCCTCAACAGAAGTTCATTCAACACATAAGCACAAGGTGGTTAACTATAGATCCAGCAACTGAAAGAGTAGATGAGCAGTTACCAGCGTTAGAAAATGATTTTTTGACGTAAATTCCAAAGAATAAATCTTCCACTCTTGGAAAGCAGAATTATATTGATATAATAAAGTATTTAAAAGACGCGCTTTTAAAGAGCACTTTAAAGTTTATCGTTTATACATCTAAGATCTTCACTTCTGAATTTACCTTGATTACGCAAAAAGAAGAACCGCTTATTCACATATTGCATGGTCAGTTAAAACTGCTAATTTTAATTTGGCTATCGAGTATTATTAAAGGACCAATTCTGAAATCAACTTCATTTGTTAGGGAAAAACTTACTTCACTTCTCAAAGATAAAACAAACTTTTTATATTTGCTTGAAGTAGGTCCTAGAGAAACAGAAAAGGCACAGTTTCAGCTTTATCTCAGAAAGAAATTTTTTTTTCATGACTGAGTAAAAGAATTTTACACTGCCGCAATAAATCATTTACTTACAAAATTCAAGTCTTTCAAAGCCTTGAAATATTTTCAATGTGTTTCGCCCGAAAATATTACGAAACCTGAAAGTGTATCTTACATAAAAAAATTTGGACAGTTAACACCACTTCTTTGTATTGACACCAATAAATTAGAGTGCGAATGGAGGTTGCTATAACTGGACGAAAATGTGCGTTTTAAACTGAACGAGGATGAAAGAATTGATTGTTATTGAAGCCTCATATTTGGCCATCAAAATCATTCAGATCCGACTGTAAGATATCAAGAGATAAAGCGAGTCGTCCAAAATGCTCTTACTCTGACACATGGAAACGCTGTTGTAGAAAGAGGCTTTTCACTATCAGGAAGGCTTCTAACTGAAGACAAAAATAGAATGACGGAAAGAACTTTAATTGCAAAACTTGTAATTGCTGACGGCTTAAAAAAATATGATAAAATGGTGCACAAAGTGCCCATAACTCCTAAATTAGTGAGACTGGCACAGTAGGCTCATTCGTCATACCAGCTTTACTTGGATAACGAAAAGCAAATCCTTAAGGAACAGGCTAAGAAGAAAGCTGCTAAAACTGAAGTTGAAGCCAAAGAAAAAGCACTGTTAGAAAGTGTAGAAAAAGAACAAAACACAATCAAGACATTAGACGGCGATTTAAAATCAGCAGAAAAGGATTTAAAAAATGCCACGCTTGATGCCGAATCTATGCAAGATGAGTTGAATTTGGTTGTGAAGAGAAATACCAAAGATATAGTTGTAAAAGAATTAATTCAAAGTTTACAAAAAGAAGAATATTATTTTTTTGATTAAAAAAATATACCATTTCATTACATCCACAAGGATGTAGTTGGATAATTGCCTGTAGATGGCACTGCTTATATAAAACGCTTATCGATTTCAAATTTGAATCCCATTCCAATAAAAATGAAAAGAATGCTAGAAGACTGTGATTTACGATTGTTTAAGTTGTAACTTATTAAGCACATTATGCACATTATATTTTTGAAAAAAAGTCCTTTATTCCTCTATTTTAGAAGGAATAGAGACTGTGATCCCCATGATGACGAAAAACCGGGTTCATCTGAGGAAAACTTTTCTCGCGGTCTGATCGTACAGAGGATCTTAAATAAAGTTGATTGTGTTCTTCCGAATTATTGCTTCCAAATTCATACCGGTTGCTCAATTTACCACTACTGTTTACCATTTTAACTAATTTTTTGTCATAATTTAAAAAATCGTGATGAAATTGGTCATTAAAAGGGAGAAAAATATTTTTTAAATTCCTTTAAATAAAACTTTTAAGCGCCCGAAATTTCAAGCAGTTTTGACATTTCTAAACATTCATAACTAAAATATCTCAATCTTCAGCTTAAAATTTTCACGAAAATTAAAGAAAAATACGATGAATAGTACAGTGCTGATAAGTATGTTCATTTTTTTCTTGATAAATTTCGTGAAAAAACTGATAAATGTAAAACATATATACAGGATGTTCAAAAAGTAACGGAACACCTAAATAATTTTCCAGGTAAAATATTTTTCGAAAAGGTCCAGGTTATTCTTGAAGTAACTTTTAACGAGGAATCCAGTGGTGACCTTGAATTTGACCTTGAGCTTGACCTTCAAGGTTATTTCAAGGTCAACGTGAATTCTAAAGATTTTGGAAAAATTCCAAAGATTTTAATGTAACTCAAAGACTTCTACAAAATTCTGCAGAATTAAAAAAAACGACTCCATCTCAGTTCAATGGTAGTTCACCGTCGTTTAAGCAGATAGAGACATACGCAATCGCATTTTTTTAATGGTCGAAGCAAGGTGAAGTTACCGCGGTAGGACAAATTGCTTTTCGGGGTCACACGCAGACTTGCAACTAGCTGTTCACCTGCATGCAATTTCAATGCCCTGCAGTACCCAAAATACGCACCGAACCCAAAAATATTTGGGGAATTTTCTATTTGAATTTTTGTATCAATTCACCATTAGAAGGAACGACAATACTACTGGGACACCTTGTATCTAATAACCGCTATCTTATTACTTAGCCTTATTACTATGTGGCCAAAAAATCTTCTTAAGTATTCAAGTTTACTTATGATTAGGTCCCGATTAAATCTAAAATCGTCATTTAACAGACCTTGGACTCTTTTCTTCTGGGTGCTCATAAGATATGTCTAGTTTCCTTCAAATTGTAAACCCAATTATATATGCGGAAAAATACAATTTCGCTAAAAAAGGTGTAATTTTGGGCATCTAAGAGAAAAAATTATAGTGGCATTGTTTGAGAATACAAAATAAAGCGCTTGTTTCAACTACTCTGATGTATAGGTTGTATTATATGATAATTGGGAAAGTTTGAGTTGAAAAAAAGTTTCAAAAATCTATTCAAAAAATAAAATTTTGTTCACTGTTAAAAATTGAGTTACAGGCTATTTTTTCTCTGTTCTGAATGTCGGAATGAACGGTCGTCCAAGTCCTTTTGAGAAATTTCTTCTGTTTTATGAACTCCAAAATAAAGACTTTTTTAAAATGATAATTTCAAATTGGAAACATTAAATGTAGTTGAAAAGTTTAATCTAACTCCTTACAAGTTTAGTGACATCACATTTATATTTTTAAAAAAGGGTTTCAAATTGAAATGCTTATTAGTTCAATATCGGTAAAAACTGAATTTTCCAGATTTAAAAATCCAAACCTTTAAGAATTTAAGTTTTTTAAATATTTGCGCATAACCCATGGGATCTGAGTTTTGACTAACCAAGCTCTTTCCGCAGACGACCGCAAAAACCTGTAAATTAACAAATTTCGAAATTTTGAATTTGGTGGGGCCAAACTTATGCGGCTAAATCTTAGTTTCTTGGCAAAGAATTTGTGAGGATTTTAATCATGCAAATACGATGGATTAGGTACATTTTTTAGCAGATATTCAATGTTAAAGCAGACAATGTAAACAAAGAAAACCGTAAAACAATACCTTGAAATAATTTTACTCGCAAATGAAACTGGCATCATTCATTAATTTGTATATATTTAGAGTATTGAAAATTAAAAAGTTTTAAATTCGCTTTACCAAACTTTTAATAATAATGAAAAAGTACAAATAATCTCTTCATTATTAATTCAAGCATTGTTTGAAACAAAAACATTTGACTAGTGATGAGTGTGCTATTGTATGGAGTAGAGGTATGGGGGTGAAGAAAAAGTGAGCAGGTGAATAGGACACAGAAGAAGTATGTAAAGTGGACACTGGGGTTGGCAAGGAACACGCTTAATTATATTGTCAAGAGGGAGACGGGGAGAAAGAGTTTAGGGATTATAACGGGGAGTTGGGCATGTAAATATGAGGAGAAATTTTCGAAACAGGGGGGAAGTAAGCTGGTTAGGGAGTGTTGGTGGGAGAAGGAGAACAGCAGAGGGTGTGGGAAGATGGAGGTTCAAAAGGGAAAGGTATTTTAGAGCGAATGAACGGCAGATGGATAAAGTGAGAACGATACACGAGGAAGGAAGGTATGTGAGATGGTTAAGAAAAACGGTATTGAGAAAGAGAAGGCAGCAGGGGAGAAGAGAATAAGGGAGTCAAGGTTTAATAGGAACTGTGGTTGGATTAAGCCAAGGGAAAGAGCCCAATATTTGTGTGAGAAAGCAGAGAAAGGAAGGTATGTCAGATGGTTAAGAAAAACGGCATGGAGAGAGAGAAGGCAGCAGGGGAGGAGAGAATAAGGGAGTCAAGGATTAACGGGAACTGTGGGTGGATTATGCCAAGGGAGAGAGCGCAATATTTGTGTGAGAAAGCAGAGAAAGGAAGTCAGGAACTTATAGCGAGGATGAGATGTGGGTAAATGAAGGGTTTTAATAGGTTCTGGCTTTCTAGGGAGACGAGGGTGTGCGAATTGTGTGGGAAGGGGGATACAAGAGTGGAGCACTGGTTGGAGGAGTACGTGGAGGTGGAAAGGAGTGGGATAAGCATGGAGGTATTGATGCATGAAAGAGGGGACAAAAGGGCAGTAGTATGGGTGAAAGGAGTCTTGGGTAAGATGGAGAAGAAGAGAAGGAAGGAAGAAAAAGAATGGAGAAGGAAAGATTGTAAATAGGAGAGGAAGTAGATATAAGTGAAATGCTAATATTGTAAATAGTAGATAAGTCTTAGGTATTAGCCGCGGAAGCAGAGTTTGGCAATGCGAAACAAAGCGAGATAGTAGGGACATGCGTGCTAGGCAAGGCGAAGCATGGGAAGGCAAGGCGATAAGTGCCAGCAGTCGTAGAGATAAGGCGTGGATGGATGTTAGTTTTTAAGGGTTGGTTTTAAAAAAATTCTGTGAAAAATGGAAGTGTAAGCAAGTCAATGTTTTTAGGCGAGCAGGCCGAAAAATGGACGTTTATCTATCTATCTATCTATCTACCTTTATCAGTTTTTTCACCTAAAGGTACTTAAAGTAAGAAACCTAAGCTTTCTTTTCAATCAAACAAAAAAAAACCCTGAATTTAAAAAAAGCCAAATTTATTTTTCACCTTTATTTTTTGAAAAATTGAAGTATTTTAGAATTCCGAATTTAACTGCCAACTTAGTTTAAAATTTAAGTATTCTTAATAACTTGTCACACTGATATTATATAATATCAGTATAGAAAAAGTCATGAGACAAATATCACGAGAAGAATAAGTATCAAAACTGCTACCTCAGCTTTCACGAAATGTTATTTTTCATTTTAATTTCAATTTTATTCGAGTTTCATTTAGTAAACAGTCAGGTATTTCTAGGCTGGAAGGGCCCCACCTCTGCCGCGAGTCGTAAGGTGATTTTATCAAGCGGCGTTCATTGGCTGCCCCAGGCTTGTATCGATGCGTGCGCTGTAAGCATGTGTGCGTCCTTGCATTCGCGCATTGAGTATTTTAGCATTGCGCCACAGTCATCATAGGATAGGTGGAAATGTGAGGAAGGTTAGCATAGTTGGTACATCTTAACGTGGGACTGCATACACCTTTTTGGAGAAAATATTCCAAACGGAAAAGTAAGTTATAAAGGTCTGTATAGTTTAGAATATTTTCTCCAAAAACTCGTATGCACTCCCATGACGTCATGATAAAATACTCAATTCAAACCAGCGAGGAAATCCCGCTCTTCAGGCCTCTTTTTAATTGGTCAGCCACTGACGCGGACGAGACCGTATTAGGCATTTTCACTTCATAGTCAGCTAACTTCACTTCGTTAACTGCTGAGGGGAAAACAATGGATCAAATGCATGGGATTCGCTCCATTTTTTCCCTATTTTGTTAATATCTTCGTAAAAACTAATTTTTTCTGTATAAGTGTATTTGAAAAATAGTTTTTATTTTTTAAGATCTATTTAATGATATAATAAAATGTTAATAATTTTTTTCATTACGAAGATATTACAAAAATAAAGTTTTGTCCCATGCATTTCGTCGATTGTTTTCCCCTCAGCGCTGAACGAAGTGAAGTTAGCTGATGGTTGAAGTGAAAATACCTAATAGGTACCGCGGTGGAAGGTGACGGAACTGCGCAATTTGAAATATCCTAGCATGGAGGACTTAAAATAGGTAAGTCAATTAAATTGAGTTTCAGCCCCTAGCCGTCGTTAAAATGCGTTATAATATTAACTGCAATATTTACCAAATTTATAAACAACATTTTTTTGAAAAATATGCATTATAGTAGAATTTAGGTCAATTCAATTATAAAATGTAATGTCTAAGGCAGGAATGATTCAGACTGCCTTACTAAATAGTCCGATGAGTCAGGCCGAAACGAAACATAAAAATTCTAATCTCATTTTTTTAAATCTTTTAAAAAATTAATTGCAGAAAAAAAATAAATATTATTGACCCTAATGCCGATTAAAAAATGTTCTTTACAATTATGGTACCTGTGTCAAATGAAAACGATATTTTTCGAAAAGCCAGCAAAGATGTCATCTAACTATCTCTAAAAATATACTAATTGGAGGAATTGATTCAGCACTAGTGAGAAACAGTGGTCAGGGGCGAATGAATATTTGTAGATGCCCCAAACTTATTTTCACAAACTATGAATGCCGTGCCTAAAGTTTTTGAATGCCCCCAGTAGAATTCAAGCACCATATTTGATTTATTTTTAGCAATTAATAAAGTTTATAGTGGGTACATTAACTTGATTATTTAATTCACTTTTAAGAAATATTTTGATTATAAGAATGTGGACAGTGAAAATGATAATGATAATAAAAAATTAGCATGAGAGAAATATGCATAAAAAGATTTATTTTATAAGATTTACCCTGCTAAAAATGTCGGATAAGTTTCGGATTCCGCAAGTCCACTCCGGAAAGATTCAGATTTTAACCAGAATAAGTCCGGAAAAAAATACGGAATCCGGATGGAGTCTGAATCAATTTGAAATTAGTCCGGGAGGAAAATTTATTAACCGCTAGAGTTGAAGTTCTAATGGAAAGTTGTCCGGTTTAACGTGGAATCTGTCCGGCTGAAAATACGGAATCCGGGACAAGTCCGAATCAATCTGAAATTAGTCCAGGAGGAATTCTTTCGGAGGGGATCATTTTGATCTTTTTCGATCGCAAACTCGCTGCTGTGTCGTGCTGGTTTGACCGAGATCAATGATATTTCGTGACTTTTCATTATTCAGGACAGACTACGTCATGCCAAAGTTTCATCCATGTCGGTCAAGTACTGCCAGAATTTTACACGAGTATATCTAGAAAGGCGGTGGGGATCATTTTGATCAATTACGTTATGAGTGAAATTTTGATCAAACCTTCGTGTGGTTGGTGTGAAATGATAAAATAAATAATGTTCTATGATAAAAATTACATTTATTTGCTATAATACACATTATTCGTGTTGAAATTTAATATTTGGTACAGGAATCAAAATTTTAGTAAAAGTATACAAAACGTGCCAGATATTAAGTGTTAACGTTTTTGGCATTTCAACAAAGAGATAAGCATGGATAATCACAGCAAATTAAAATGCATGTGAGAAAAAATTGTTATTATATGTACCTCTTTAGGGAAAAAATTACTAATTTAAATTTGATTTGCAGGATACGCAAGTAACTAACTGCCGGCCAACGCATTTGCCGCAGAGAGGCTTTTTACAGGAGTCGCAGATAGAATATGCTTTGTTAGATAACATAGATAAACGTTTATTTTTCAGCCTGCTGGCCTTAAAAAATTGACTTGCTTACACTTCCATTTTTTACAGAATGTTCTTAAAACCAACCGTTAAAAAACTAACATCCATCCATACCTTATATCTAAGACCGCACGCTCTTAACGCCTTGCCTTCCTCGCTTCGCCTCGCTCGCAAATCCCTACTTTTCGCATTACCTCGCATTGCCAAACTCTGCTTTCGCAGCTAATAGCTAATACTTATCTACTATATACAATATTTACAGATTACTTATATCTACTTCCTTTCCTATTTACAATCTTTCCTTCTCCATTCATCTTCCTCCTTCCTTCTCTTCTTCTCCATCTTACCCAACACTCCCTTCACCCATGCTACTGTCCTTTTGTCCCCCCTTTCATGCATCAATACCTCCATGCTTATCCCACTCCTTTCCACCTCTACGCGATCCTCCAACCAGTGCACCACTCTTGCATCCCCCTTCCCACACAGTTTACACATCCTCTTCTCCCTAGAGAGCCAGTAGCTCCTCACTTCCTTTCTTTCCTTTCTCACATAAATATTGCACTCTCGCCTTCGGCATAATCCACACATGGTTCCCGTTAAACCCCGACTCTCTTACACTTTCTTCCCCTGGTGTCTTCTCTCTCTCCGTGCCTTTTTTCTTAACCAACTCATATACCTTCCTTCCTTCCTCGTGCATCCTTCTCACTTCATCCATCTGCAGTCCATTCGTTCTAAAATACCTTTCCCTCTCTACCTCCATCTTCCCACCCCCTCTTCTGTTCTCTGCTTTGTTTCTTTTGCAATTTTTCAGGATGTGGCAGCTGCGGAGTTTTCCAGCATTGTGTGCATTTGCCTCAAAGGTTTCACCTTTATCATGTAAGTTCACAAAGAGTTCCTTGCCTCTTGCGATTGTATGGTTGCGAGTAAGTTCTGATGCTAAATTGAGCAGGAACTGGTGACGAGAGATGTTTACCCCAGTACACTTCTTGTAAATCATCCAAAAATTTATTACTGCCAGATCAAGAACGTTGTAGAAGACGTGGACAGGACATCTCCGACTCCTGGCGCGCGTGGAGTACTTGTGCGCCATTTGGTCCACTGAATCGACTCCTGCTTTTGTGGCATTGTAGTACTAAATACTTTCAGGGAGTTTCTTTTCTCCATTTGATATCTGAACACTTGGAAGTACGGTACACAACACAATTACATTCTTTGAAACTTTTCCCTGATAAACAGTAAGGGTAGCGGCATCTCTCTTGATAATAACTGTTGAATGGAGAGGACGCTTTGACACCTTCCTAGCTTTGGGAATTTCCCACCGAGCACGACTGAAGGTCCCCACAATGATTGTATTTTTAGCTCTTAGTTTAGAACTAAGACTGACTGTATTAAAAAAATTATCAGTGGTTATATCTCTTCATTTGTTTAGGTGCAGCTGCATGAGGTCCATGACTACATGTTCACCTAGGGGTACATCAGGAGGCCGCAGATCATTTTTCCCCAGGTAAGGAGCGAATTACACATGTACTTACTGTCGTCAAGAGGAAGCAGCAGCGTAAACAGAACTGCTCTAGCAGGAGAAAGTAATGTAACACGTATATTGTATGTTACCTAGCTTTCATTGCATTTTTTGTAGCTGACTGTAAGGTTATCTCGCAGGGATCAAATCGAAATCAATGCGTCCGAGGGATACAACATCATTAGAACGAAATTTGCCCAGGGATCAAAATGATCCCAGCTATTTTTCTAGGAGGACCGAGATCTCCGCCTTTCTAGTGTTAAGTCCTAGTCATTTTCCACTTTTTCTTTGAATAATAAATTGTTTCTAATATTATCTCAGTAAAATATTATAATTATATTAAATCACAATTTAGTGGAGTTTTAACATTTTTAACGACTTCGTTCAGAAATTATAAATCAAAAAGTACGCAAAAATGTCTTGTTACGCACCTATCCCAAACTATAAATGTAAAATGAAAAATTGTCAAATAATATTAACACCCTTTTTTAAATATTTGAAATTTACATATGTATCTTATTTGAAAAGGATAAAAATCAAGAGTAGCGTTCAATATTTTAGAGTTGAGGATTTTCAAAATCACTTTAAAGTCTGTCCCACAGGTTTTTTGTGTATAATTCATATCCATCACGAATACATTCCTTGACCTTTTAGTTTAATATT
Source organism: Andricus curvator (assembly GCA_932195095.1). Taxonomy (NCBI): domain Eukaryota; kingdom Metazoa; phylum Arthropoda; class Insecta; order Hymenoptera; family Cynipidae; genus Andricus; species Andricus curvator. The sequence continues at coordinate 21,202 of CAKNYM010041946.1, read as the reverse complement.
TCCACATGCCAACGCAGAATGTGATATCACACATATATACAATTTGAATGTTAATAACAATCTTATGAAATTCTTTAAAAAAATGTAAATAAGTGATTTCATTTTACAAGTATCTAAATAGAGACTAAATGCAGATCATATTTTTGGTTCAGAATTCATCTCTTTTGGTTTAAAATTTAACGATTTTGTTAAAGATTAAATCGCTTTTAGTTTTAAATTCGATTATACAATTTTTCATTAGGAATTCATCTTATTTAGTTGATAATTCAACTATAACATTTTTCAAAGAGAATTCACTTTTTTTGGATGAATATCCAACTACTTGGTCGAAAATTGAACTGTTTTGTTTTGTCACTCGTAATATTTTTGTAATTATTCACGAAAAAAATTGATGATCCGATTTAGAATTTTCACATCGAGAATGAGAATTTTTCTCATATACGTGACCCGGTTACTAGTTCGTTACTAGTTCGGACAAATTTTTTCCGTGCAGTCCAGGCAAATAAGATACAGAATATTCTTTGCTTTATGCTCTTTATCTGATATTTTTATAAGTTAATTTTATCATGAGATTCCTACATACTTCATTATACGGGTAAATCATACTTATCATGGCTAATTAGGCGGCGGATTCTGGACGATTTTAATAATGTTAATACAATGAAATTAACCATATTTTTTTAGCAGATATACAATATTAATGGACCACGTAAAAAACAAGACCATAAAATAAAAACTTGAAATTTCCTCTCAATTCAAACTGGCATCGCTTATAAAGTTGTAAATCATATACTATAATCTGTACGTTATTCTCAAGTCATGCAAAAAAGTTTGCCTATCAGAGTGCGTTCTATCCTTTCTTGTAACAACTTAGAACGGGAAAATAGCACCATCATTTTCTTTTTGGCATATTCCTTCTCAATACTTAAAAACTAATTTTTGTTTACAATAAAGAAGCTGTCTTATTTGAGCCTCCTTATATTTTGTGCAGTTTTGACGCAAGGAATTTCGGATTTATTAGAAGAGAATATTGGTAAGTGAAATTCACTTTTCTTGTCAAATTCTAATCTATTTTCCTTCCGTCCCGTTCTTCTCATTTCCTTAAATCAAATACTGTTGGAACTGTAAACATTTCTGAATGTTTAAAAAATAAATAGTGTAAAAAACTCCAACAAAGACCGTCGCCATATAGCCTCCGAAATTTACGCTTGCCTTGTCAGAATTTAAAATCGATTTTATTCTAAATAAATACTCCGGACTATTCAAATGAAATAAGTGACTGCAATTGATGCACTTGGACTGCAGACCATCGGTCCTACAATTTTGGATTCATAAAAAACTAGTTTTCATCGCCCAAACACAAATCAGCATACCTCGCCTTTTTCTCTTATAGTATTAAAATGAGAGAGTTTACCGCTCACTAGGAGGCGCTAGCGAACTTACATAGATGACTTACAAGTATGACAAAATTCTACAAAGTAAGAGAAACAAAATATAAAAATTGGACTGTAGCTTATCAATAAGATGAACTCCAAATTAGAAACCATTACTAAAGAGGAGACGAAAGATTTAGTAGAAAGATAACTTTTAAATAACAGTAGGTAAGTTACATTTTTTATTATCGTTCCAAACTTACCACTCTAAGAAATCTTGCTTTTGCCTTTTCAATAATGCTTTCCGACTTTGCGGTTGACCTTTTCATTTTTCTACAGTCTATGTTTCATATCTTGTTCCACTCATTTTTCATAATTTTCTTTAAAAATCTCCGCTTAATTTGAATTTGAAATTCGCCGCCACTTCTATAAGTTCCCTTACGCCTCAGTGAATGTTCGAAGAATTGAGCCTGTGTGGAGAGAGATGTACGAAAAACGTGGCTGGAAAAAAGGTATAGCAGGCTGACGAGAGAACCTGTAATTGACAGGTGCGTCTGTAAAGACGCAGCAAACCATCAGCGCGTCTTGTCAATGGCCTGGATTGACAACTGGAAAGCTTTTGATTCAACCTCTCAGTCTTATCATCTCTCTGTTGGAAAGCTTGAAGGTTCATCCACACATAGTGAGATGCATAGAGAGATTGATGCCCCTTTGGAAAACTAGATTTAGTATCTAATCTGGAAATTATCGGGTGACGACGAACAACGTCACCTTCCAGAGGGGAGTCTTTCAGGGCAATACCATGAGCCCTCTGCTTTTTTGCCTCACACTTCTGCCTCTATCTCGCACTACGAAATTCTTCTGGTTACATCTGCGGCGACACTAATGATCGCGCGCATAAGGTCACTAATGTATTTTATATGGATGTAAACAGGAGAGATTGGTATGGACTTTGGATTGGACAAGTGTGCTAAGATTCATCTGAAGAAAGGAAAGATTATCGGCGTTCCCAATGACCCTGAGCTTGTGGATATGAGTGTTTTGAGACCTCTTAACACTGGAGAGACCTATACATACCTGGGCGTGCTTCAAAGCCGCATTCAGGACGTAACATCAGTAAAGAAGCCTTTCGAGACAGATACAAGCATCTTCTTCGACAGATTTAGTCTTCAAATCTATCGGCGTTGAACAAGGTATCTGCGACTAACATGCTTGCCGTTCCGGTTCTACTCTACTTGTTTGGGGTGATTCAATGGACGAAGAACGAGCTTGTGGCCTTTGATATTCCGGCAACAGCTACTTGACCAGAAAATGCACGGAAACTTCCACAGAAATTTGTAAAAACAGTCCTTGACGAAGTAGCAAACTTTTGCTTTCCACAGATCATCAGGGTTTAATTCAGGTGCAGAGGGTTTTATTTTCGCATTCCAGGACGGTGTCATTTTCACCGTAGTATACCGTGACCGTATTTTATGTCAAGAAGTTTCCAGCGATAGGTGCAGAGCATGTCATACACACGATGAGTACCTAGAACACATACTATCCGGGTCTGGGTGTCCCACTCATGCGGGAACGACGTATCTCTACAAACAAATGCGGCCCTAAGTGTGCTTTATTACTATCTTTGTCGCTCTTACGGCGTTAGCCGAGACCCTGTCCTGCCCAACGCTACAAGGGAGATAGAGTCAATTGCTTAAAACGAGAAGTGCCAAATTTTCTGGAACTACAATTTTCGGACAGCATTCTCCGTTGCACACTCGAAGCCTGACATCGTTCTCCAAAAATTCGAAAAACGAACTATATTCGTGATCGAATTCTCGGCTCCGTCTGAATACAACATCACTGCCAAGGAAAACGAAAAGGAAGAGAGGTATTGAGACTTCAAAAGGGAGCTGCAACGACTGCACCCAAAATATTCGGGTAAACTAACTGTCTTCGTGATAGGTGCTCTCGGAGGTGTGAAACTATCACAGGTTCGTAACCTTAAAGCCATACCCGCGTGCCAAAAATATACCAAGGTACTTTCGAGATGGATGCAGAAAGCTGTCATCCTTGAGTCGCTTCGTCTCCACAAGACACACGAATGTTTCGCTGGTCTGTCGTTGTGATTTCAGCGTGCCCTGTGACCACCCATCTTACGGTCGTGAGACGTGGCGGTATGTGTGATTTACCACGGTTCTACTGGAAGCCGGTGTCATTTATAGATGCCAGGTGCTCCCAGTGGGACCCTGCGATGGTTCTTTTAACCCTTTTTTGAATTATATATATATGATTGAAAGTTTGTCATAAGGACAACTGTGGGATTCTGCCGGGAGCGGGTGCTAATCGGAAAAACTGCATCCGCTCCCAGCGAAATCGCGGTAAAATTTCGGCTGCAACCACGTCTCACGGCGCGGCGGTGAGATGGTTGGTATATATATCCATAAAGAAGTTAATTAATCTTTATAATGATTTATTAAATTGTAAACGATTAAAAATAATACATTAATTGATATCATTCTTGCAGAAGATTCCACCACTGTTCACATTCGTGAAAAGCGTGTTATTAGGCTAGATAAAGATGGAAATGACGAAGGTCGACCAATATCGCTTCAAAACGCTCCCTACATTGTCAATATTCAAAAAAATAATATTACTGATTGTGCTGGTACTATATTATCTGCCTTATTTGTCTTAATACTTCGTTCTTGTGTTTCTTCAATTTCAACTGATACGCGCCCATTCCCTAATTACAAAATTTTATCTGGTTCATTGTCGAGAAACAGTGGAACTCCTCACACTATCAGAAGAAGTATAAAAGTCGAAGCGGCTAAACACCTAGGTGATCGTTTTACTGCTTTCACTTTCTATGTCAAAGATAAATTTCTTAAAAATCAATTAGCCAAGAAATAAGTTTTAACTCTTTTTTTTGGTTTAGCACCTCTAGTTCATTGGAATTAAATTCTAGTTATGATTTATTTTACAGCCTTGATTGAAGTTTTTCCACCTTTCAACTTTGAAGAAGGTCCTAGTAGGCCAATTACTCTCTTTCTTGGAGATCTACCTGCTCCACCTCGTGTAGCGTATGGCATTTTGAGTGCTTGGGGATGCACAAGTCCAGGGTCCTCCCAATTGTAAGTTATTGAACAAATTTAAACATACATAAAACAGTATAATCAACATCTTCTTAATTACTGAGTCAAACTATATACTTGGCTCTCACATTTCAGCCACCAGCGTGTATATCCTGCAGAATTGATGCAAGTCCGACTACCGATAATTCCATTGGCGGAATGTATGCGTAGATACCAAAATAGCATCAGAATAGTTACAGCACAAAATATTTGTACTCTTGATGAAACTAAAAGAAGAGGTGCTTGCTATGGCGATGAAGGAAGCCCCCTAGCTGTTCAGTTTCCTCCGCTAGAGGAGCATCAACTCATTGGAGTATTGGCTTTTAAAGGAAAAATGTTGGGTAAACATCCGGATGTTTTTCTTAATCTTAATCGCGGGGTGGTTAATGAATGGATCACGCAAACCATTCAACAGCACGTGATACACTGAATCACTTTTTTATACACTCTCTAAATTTGCATCAGTGCGAAATGGCTTCCTGAATAAAATCAGTAAGTAATTTGTAATCAGTCGTTATTACTGATAACCTTTGATTCAACTATCTGGTGGAAAATTAAGTTTTCTGTATAAAGTTCAACTGTTTTCTCGGGAATTCTTTGTTTTGGTTTAAAATTCATCTCTTTAGTAGAAATTTGATCTTTTTAACTTAATAATGGAAATGTTTGGTTAAAAATTATTCCAGTTTGTTTGAAGATTCACCTACTTTGTTGAAAATTGGCCTTTTTCTGGTTGAATCCAACTGTTTATTATGTAAAATCAAAATCATTTCTTTCGTGAAATATTAATTATTCATTATATTTTTCATTGAGAATTATTATTTTTTATTAAAAATTCAACTGCTTGGTTGATAGTTGACTTTCTTTGTTGAATATTTATTTATTTTCGTTGAAAATTCAACTTTCCTGTTACAAATTTATATAGCAATTTGAAAATTGAACTAATTTGTTAAATATTCTTCTTTTTAAATAGAAAGTTTGTTCTTTTGGATAGAAAATTCAACTATTTGGTTAAAAATGCAACTATTTTGTTGAAAAGTGATCTTTGTAGGTCGATAATTTTAGCTATGTGGTTGCAAATTCAATTATTTTATTGAAAAGTCATCTTTTTTATCGAAAATTTAACTTCTTTGTTAAAAATTCGTCTTTTTAGATTTAAAGTACATCATTGTTGGATAGAAAATTCATCTTTTTGGTAGAAAAGTTATTGGTTAAAAATTCAACTGTCTTCTAAGAAATTCATATTTTAACTTGAAGATTCGAATATTTGGCTGAAAATGCAACTGTTCTTGGTTGAAGTTTGATCTTTTTTGTTTTTAAAATTCGACCATTTAGTTGGAAATTCATCTTGATTGGTTCCAAATTCACCTATAATTTAAAAATTCAACTATCTTTTTGAAAAATCGGAAATGCAACTGTTTCTTTGATAATTTTTTTTTTATTCAAATATTTGGTTGAAAATTCTTCTATGTAGGTCGAAAATTTAACTATCTGGTTACAATGTCAATTTTTTTTGTTAAGAAGTCATCTTTTTGTACGAAAATTCAACCGCTTTGTTGAAAATTCGTCTTTTTGTAATGAAATTTCATCTTCTATGGATTGACAATTCACCTTTATTGATATAAAAGTTTTTGGTTGAAAATTAAACCACCTTCTAAAAAATTTGTCTTTTTGGCTTAAAGATTCTAATATTTGGTTGAAAATTCGTCTCCATATGTTAAAAGTTCTACTACATATGTGGTAATGCAACTCTTTCTCTGAAAATTCCACTATTTTGTTGAAAATGCAAAATATTTTGATTTTAAATCTTAAACGTTTAATATTGACTTTACCATGGTACCTACGCATTAATTTCCCCTCGTCTGAGAGCATTTTGGGATGAGAGGTCTTTCAAAATATTATGTTTATATATTTTTATTTTTATTTTAGGCGTGTATCAAATGGAATCGAAGAAAAAATTTTGACATGAAAATAGGAGGATTTCGTATTTGTGACGTCACTGTGGAGGGTTCAAGCTTTGTGTGATGATCTGTAACGAAGAAGAAGAGGTGTTTAAATATGTATAATGTTTTTTAATTATCCATTCAAAAAAATAGTGTTCGCCGGATGCAGGAAAAGTCAATGAAAAAACTCATAATTTTCAAGAACAACTATTAATTTATTAATAGGAGTAAAGTTCAGTTGACTAAGACCCTTTAATTTGTCTCACTTTGCACTCAACCTGCAAGCACGAGTTTTAGGGTAATTAGTGATTATCAAATTACTTAACAAGGATGATCGAACGATCCGTCGTGGTTTACAATTTCTCGCACACTGACTCTGATTGAGGAGCAGGTCGGTGAGTTTACACACACACAAACTCCAAGCGAGCAGGGACAGACACCTGTATAATTTTTATCGCTTTCGACTTTTATTCTCACTTTCCGATTTTCCGAACACACCGCCCACCTAGTGTACGGATGCATCACGAAGCACAGTAAACATATAATAAAGTCCTTTCAAAATAGGTAGCTCTGGTACCGCCCGCCGTATGAATCAGAAGAGATAGAAACCAACAAAAAGTAAATAAATCATAGAAGTACGAAGCATCAAACAATTCACTGTAGGTCTCAGCCGCCCGCCTTGATCTAATAGTACATTAGTGAGGCAAATAAATTTAAAGATAGAAAAATTCTTATTTTTACATGTGATCCTTAGATAGCTCAATAATAAACTTTAGACCTCGCCCTTTTCTTTCGATCTTACAGGTAAGAGGCAGATTTGAGTAATTGGTCGATCGTATTCAGAACTAGAAGTTCTTACTCGAACTGAACGCCCTAAATCATCCTTTCCCTTGTAAATTCGACCTAATAATCATCGGGATGGCGGAAGCGAATCATGCTTAATAAGAATAATATCACCAATCATAAGGTTTAGTGTTTTATTGAACCACTTGTAGCGTTTTGTAAAGATTGAAAGTAATCAATGCGCCATCTTCTCCAGTAAATTTCCGAAATTTTTTGAACCAGTTCCCAGCTTGTTAATCTATTCTCCGTAAAAAATTCCACGGAAGGTTCTGGAATACTAGTCAAAGATGCTGCTATTAAAAAAATTCCAGGTGTTAAATAAGCAAAGTCTTCAGGATCGTTGGACAGTGAAGCAATGGGTCGGGAATTTAGACACGCCTCAATGCGAGTTAGTAGAGTAGTAAACTCTTCGTAAGTAAGAGTGTGTGAGCCAACAATTCGCTTTAGGTGTTCTCAAAGCTTTTAACGCCCGCTTCCCATAAGCCCCCAAAATAAGGAGCAGAGGGAGGTATGGAATGCCTAGAAGAAAATCGCTGGAAGGCGGCAAGAAAGGCAGTAGACGAATAGTCGGACACGAGCTCCAAATGTATAGCACGTGTGTAACAACAAACGAACAATGCTACGTAAGTTTTATGACTCTTGTTACCTCATCCAGGGGCAAAAGGTACATTAAAGGGGCCTGCATAGTCTACCCCAGTATGTGTGAAAGGACGATTAGGGGTTACTCTGAAATCAGGTAGATTCCCCATTAGCTGCTGGGAAAGAGTCGCTCTTTCTCGTGTACACTCCAAGCAACCCTTAATTAGGCCTTTAACCAGAAAGCGCGCCCCTAAGATCCAAAAACGGTGTCTGAGTGTATGCAAGGTTAATTGCAGACCACCATGTAAGGATCAAATGTGAGCATGCGCAACTATAAGTTCACTTAGGTGATGCCGTGGTAAAATGATGAGATGCTTCTGATCATAACTGATAGAAGCATACCGTAGTTTCCCTCCTAATCCTAAGAGACCAGTAGAATCTAAAAATGGATTCAAGTTTTTAAGAGGCGAATTTTTTGCAATTTCACCATTTTGGCTCAAAGCCTTCAGTTCAAGTAAAAAGGAGTTGATTTGAGCAAATTTTATCCTAAAGTTTCCGGCTTGTTGGATTTTAAGCGTATTGAGCGAAGGAGTTAAAAATCGAGGTTCAGGCTTTGGGAATTTAGAGTACACGTAAACAAAAACATCAACAAACCTCTTGCAATGAGCAGTCACACGGAGCAATTTCGGCCACGAGGAAAATTTAAACACTAAATTGAGTGGATCTTTTATCTCACTTAATACGTGATGACTTTTTGTACTCGCGTTTCCAAATCTGTTAGCGTAGGAAACGCGTGGTGATAATCAGGCCAATTTGTAGAGTGCAACTTTAACCACGATGGGCCTTGCTACCAAAATGTGTGCTTTAAAATTTTTTCTGGCGATAGTCCCCGCGTAGCTCAGTCGGCTGGATTATCCTTAGTCGAAATATATCGCCATTTGGCACGAGGTACAAGTTCGTGAATTAGGGCAACTCTATTGGCGACATAAAATGGCCAATTTGACGGATGCTTTCTGAGCCAAGCCAAAACAGTCACCGAATCGGTGTGACAAAGAGTGGGGACATTTTCAAGCGACATGGTATCCATCAGAAATTTGAGTGTCTTAGCCAGTAAGGCTGCTTCACATAGTTCTACACGTGGAATTGACACGTATTTAAGAGGGGTCACTTTAGATTTAGCCATTAATAAGCTAACTTGAACATTAGAAGAAGCATCAGAAAATCCATGAATTCAAAATTTAAATTTAATTCCAATTGGCCTGTCCACCTAGGAACCTTCAGAGATTCTAGTTTTTCCAAAGAATTATGTTAATCAAACCACTGAATTCGAAGGTCGTCAGGCAACCCTTCATCCCAATCGAGCTTCCTTAACCAAAGCTTTTGCATTAGTAATTTAGCCACAACAATTACTGGAGTTAACCAACCCATTGGATCATATAGCTTAGCTATAACAGAAAGTACGACCCGCTTAGTTGAAATGTCGACAGGAGAGGAAGTTACTTTAAAGAGAAACGCATCAGACTCAAGATCCCAAAATAAGCCTAAAACCTGGAGCTGAGCATCTTCATCTAATGGAATCTCTATAGCCCTGTCATGTTTGCCAAAAGGACAATCTTCCAATAATTCTGGATCGTTAGATGCCCATTTTCGCAAGTAGAAACCGCCGGCTTCCAACAATTGAGATACTTAAACTCTCTTCTCCTTGGCTTGTATTTTAGTATCAGCACCAAACAAAACATCATCGACGTAGACATTTTGTACAAGGATACTTTTGGCTAAAGGAAATTTATTTCCTTCGTCATGAGCTAATTGCTTAATAACTTTATTGGCCAAGTAAGGAGCACAGGCAGTACCATAAGTGACATTCAAAAGTCGATAGGCCACCATTTTTTTTTTTTTGCAGCAGAGTACCATAAAATTCTTTGATAATTGCAATCACGAGGATCCACTAAAATTTGTCTGAACATTTTTTCACTATCAGCCATGTAGACAAAACGAGGCACTCTCCAGTTCAAGATAATTGAGACTAAATCATTTAGAATCTTTGGACCAATATGCAAGTGTGAATTTAAAGAACTGTTGTGAGAAATTAGGCTTGACGCGTTAAATACAACTCTTAGCTTTGTAGTAGAACTGCTTTCTCTTAAAACCGGGTGGTGAGGTAAATACTCAATCTGAGAGGAAGTTTCTAGCTCTTCCTCTTTTACAAGTTCCATATGTCCTAAATTTTCATATTCAGATAAGAAATCCGAATACTCTTGGAACAATGTAGGGTTTTCAGATAATCGTCGTAGAACCTTATCCAGTACAATTTTGGCTATAAAAAAGGAGGCACCGTTTTTGATTGGTGGCTCATTCTTAAATGGTAACCGTATTAAGTACCGTCCATCGCTAGTGCGTTGGTGTGTCTTGAAGAAATATTCTTCACAAAGTCTTTCATCGTCAGTCAAAGGGTCTCTATTTGGAAGTTCTTTCAACTACCAAAACTTGGTCAAGTCTTCATGCAAGACTTCAGAAATTATACTCTAATGTACCGTAAGAGGGATGCTTTTCTTCATCTTATTCCCCATAAATGCACCCGACAATATCCAACCAAAAACGGTAGATTGAGCTGTGAGAGTGCCTAACACACCCTGTTGTACACCAGGTAATAAGTACGAACCATATTTATCCGCACCCAAAGTCAAATCTATTTGTTGGGAACTAAATGGATTGGGATCAGCCAACTTCAGTTCAGACAAGTTAGTATCACTTTTCCAATTAGGTCTTTCAGGCGACGTATAAGAGGTAAGATAGAGCAATACTAAGGCTTTAATTAGGACTTTAGGATGGTGGTTTTCAGTAGGAAGCAAATTTAATCGTGCTAATTTTCTTGAAGAACCTATATTCATTCCACCAACACCATAAACTACGGCTTCAACCTTTTGGAAACTGTGATTCAAAATTTTCATCACCCTTTCTGAGATAAAACAACATTCCGAACATTGATCCAATAAAACCCTAAATTTATGAGCCTTCCCGTTATCTGCTTGTAATGTAATGATTGCTGTCGCTAGCAACGTTGAACTCGATATATTTGGATGATTATTTAAGAAATGATATGAAAGATCATAGTCTGATTTATTATTCAGTAGCATAATCAGATTCAGAACCAATTCGCATCTCCCATTTCTTTAAAGATTGAATATCCAATTTCTTGGTCGTTAAAAATACTAACAAATCACTCCAAGAATCAATTGGTCGATGTACATTTTTGAGAGCCACCAGAGACTCATTTGCAGTGTCGCGTAATTTTTCTAGATCCTCTAAAACATTATTAGATACATTCGGAAGACTAATAAATTCCTGTAAATGAGCGGTAATGAGAGCTCTCTTATTATCATACCTAGCCCTTAACGACTCTCAAGTGGAAACAAAATTAGCTTTAGTTATTATGACATGTTTTAACAGTTGTTCAGCTGCACCTTCTAAGAAAGACTTAAAATAGTGTAATCTTGTTACATTTGATAAGGAATTATTTTGAATAATTAGCGCATCAAACATGTTTAGGAAATTTTCCCAATCCTTATAATCCCCAGAAAATACAGGCAAAATAATTTGCGGAAGTTTAATCAGTAAAGAATCATGTCGAACAATTAGCGATTGATTCGTGTTATCATACGTGTTAGGCACTGGAGTAATCAAATCTAATTGATTGACCAAAAACCATGAGCACTTAAATAAGCATCTTCAATTTGCAATATTTTATTTTTAGTGAAATAATCGAGGCTTTCGCATTCCGCTGTGGTACTTTAATTTGTAAATGTAACTTTTCACATTTTTTCCATCTTTGATCGAGGATTTCAATTCTTGATTTTACAATGGCTAACGTGATGTTAGACTTGCCTAGTTTTTTTTTAATTAGTTTCAGTCCTCAAAATTCCCTGACGAACTTCTGTTAACTCTGAGAGTAAAGGCTCCATTTTTTTGAAGAATTATTTAAAGAAATATAATTCAAGAAAATTGATAATTAATAATTTTACGAGCCGCAATATAGTTCACAAATAGTGAAATCTCAATTTTGAGAAATAAAATCGAGTGTGCGAGAAAATTACATAATCTTCCATTCAAATACGAGTGTACATAGATCTTAGTAGTTATTTTGACCAATCATAAAATTAGTTCACCTAGAGAATAACTTTAAAATTGCAAATAATCCAAAGTTATCTTGCCAGCATAGAGAGCTATACTATAAACGAGATTCTCAAAACACATGACACCTTACATATATAAGTAAGAGAATAACATCTTTAAACTGTTGACAATCTTCAGCTGGTGAACTCATTATTTCTTCACTTGAATGGAAGAATCCACAATAACGAGGGAATTTCGCCTGGTAGTAATGAGACTTTGGTCGATGACGTAAAGTCCATACAATGATAAATTTTGCACGTACGTGCTTTTCACAGTTAATTGTCATAACAAAAAATTTAGTTTTCTATCATTAAAAACAAATGCACAAGTGCAACCGCAGCGACTTAATTTGAGTTTTATATAAAACTCAGTTGCTTTAATTTTAAATAAGCAAATAAATTTAATGTGAAGCGCGAACTCTTTCGTCGAACGTGACACTAGGCGATACCGCAATGGCGATCGCCATTTGAATTTCCACAAACGGTCTTTTGTCAAACTATTTCACACTTTTTTATATTGTTAATAAAGTTTTTCACGACTATCCGGCCCGAAGGACCATGTTTGAATATGTATAATGTTTTTGAATTATTCATTAAAAAAATAGTGTTGAGTTCAGTTGACTAAGACCCTTTAATTTTTCTCACATTGCACTCAACCTGCAAGAACGAGTTTTAGAGTAATTAGTGATTATCAAATTACTTAACAAGGATTAGCGAACGATCTGTCGCGGTTCACAATTTCTCGCATACTGACTGTGATTGACGAGTGAGTCGTTTTCGACTTTTATTCTCATTTTCTGATTTTCCGAACAAGAGGGGTGACGAAAGTGTTGAAAATAACGCGAAGTACTTTGTGAACGGCTCCAAAGATTATACTCATTTTTCCATTTTATTTTTTTTTTAAATGTAATTTTCGACGATTAAAACGAATAACACGTACTTGACCAAAAAATGGTAAGAAAAATTTGTAAATCTATTCTAGGCCAAAAGTTTGGTCATTAAACATTTTATTGTACTTTGTGTCTTTCTTTTAAAAATTTGTTTCGTTAATGTCATTTTTCACGAATGAAAAAAAAAACTATGCGAGTGGACACAAAATTTGACGACGTCTTTACGACATCGTTACGACATCTTTACGATGACTTTACGACATCCGATGTCCATGTCGTTGAGATGTCTTTACGATATCATAAAGATCCTACTATCCGACGATGTCTTTCCGACATCGTAAAGACATCTTAACGAAATGGACATAGGATGTCTTAAAATTATCGTAAAGGTCTCATAACGATGTTGTAAAGACGTCGTCAAATTGTGTGTCCACTGGGATATTTCTTATCAAGAAATGGCACAAAAGCATAGTTTGACTGATAAAGGGAATTATTAATCCCGAGGACCGAGATAGTGCGAAGCGATAAAGGGAACCCCCGAGACGGCTACTGTAGAGGGACTCTGGTGTATTTTTGAGATGAACCATTCTTTTTCTTCAGAATTTTTCGTATGTATCTTGCATAGTATTTTGCATATTTTCACATAAAGCCAATACTTTCCCATTGAGATTGGAATGTATGCAGACTTAATATGTTCATTTCAAGTCTTAGCAACTATATGCCACAATTCATTGAATGTTAAACTCAAATATCTATTATCCTAATCACTCAATTCCAATGTGCCGAACTTTATCCAGAAGTGGATCAAATCATTACAAAATGTAGTAAATACACAAAGGATAAACTTGAATAAGAAGATATAAATTAAAGAAGATATGCACAATTGTGTATAATAAAGTAGATAGAGAAGGATTATGGTTGGTAGGTCGAAAGTAGATAGATAAGGCGCGTTCTAGATACGAATTCTCCGTACCATTAGCAAACATGCGCGTGGAATGTAGAGAGCAGAAAGTTGGTGTCGCTCCGTGTTATAACTCAAGAATGAGACAACCACCGAGTACGTTTAAAGTATAAAAAGACTCTAAGATCTATTTAGAAGTACTATTTTTTCTGTGATTCCGCCAATTCGTAACAAACTTGCAGTAGCAAAATTAAAACCTGAAAAGTATTTTATATATGTTTGCTGAATCCATTTAAATTTAAAAAATGGATTTCAATCGATGTGATGATGTTCACAAAGTGACGCAAATCATGAAGCCTGGGTATAAACTCATACTCAAAAAACAACCCCCATCAGTTGAAGAAATAAACTGGTGAACGATGAAAGGAACTAAAAACATCAGAATATTTTTAAAAAATGCTAAAGAAGAACAAACATATATCTATGGGGCAAATACGTAGGATTATGACACCAATCGCTTATCTAAAGACAACAAGCATAAAATTCAAGAAGTTGCTGAAAACAGGACATGCCATGAGTGAAGCTTCGATGAAACTACGAGAGAGAATAATCTGGGATGATGTGGAAAGTGCTTTTCAAACGTGGATAAGAACTAGGGTAATATAAAATATAATTCATAAAGATTTCAATACATTTTTGAATGACTGCAAACGCATGTTCATTCCGCGAATTAATAACATATAAAATAGTTTGGGTAATACTAAAGCTTGTGTTGAATTTACGTGGATTTTTAAGGCAATAGTGGCTGGTGAAAAAAAAAGAGATGAGAAAAGTGTTTGTATTAGGAATTACCCTATTTTGACAACCACAAATATTGGTGGATGGTTTGAATAAAAAGTCAGAAAACAGGTTCAAGTTAAAACTGAAAAACAAAAACAACAGATTTGGGTTGGCGTTTCATAGACATCGTAAATGTGAGGGCCAATAATAATAGATACGCCCTTTTTCCGGTTGGGTCTTCAACTTTCATTGAATTACCTAATTTTATACAAAGAAAAAAAGATTTGGTCAATATTGAAAATAAATATTCATATTGCTTTCCTTGGTCAGTAATGGCAACTCTTTATCCTGCTAAATCTAACGCTTCAAGCACAAGTTCTTTTCCTCACATCATTGGTTCAGAAGTCAGATATAATGATATCAAGTTTCCAAATACTCTTGATATTCCCAAATTTGAAAAAATGAATGGTTTAAGTATAAATGTATATGGATTAGAGTTTGTTGAATATAGCAAAAAACAAAAAATTGCTTCAGTTTTTTTAAGCCCCGAAAAATCTGAAAAACCTATTATTCACCTGCATATGGTTGAAAATACTACATTTGGTTCAGATACAGAAGTGTATCATTTTTCTTTAATCAAAAATCTATCTTGACTAGAAAAAATACAAATAACAAAAGATCATTGGCGCCCTTACTTTTGTGGCTGGTGTTTCTGCCACTTTAAATTTGAGAAATCTCTTGAAAAACATAAAGTTGCTTGTGAAAATCTGAGCAATTGCACACTAATACTTCCAAAAGGAAAGGATAACCTTTCAAAGTTTAAAAATTATAAATACAAAGAGAGGGTTCAATTTGCAATATACACTGATATAGAGTGTTTGTTAGAGCCAGTTACCAACGTTCAAGGAAATGATTAACAAAAACATATATCTGCAAGTGTTTCTTATTAAACAAAATGCAGGTTTGATGATTCACAATCTGAACCTTAAGTTCTTCATGAAAAAGATTGTATCACCTGGTTTGTCACTGAGTTAAAAAACTTAGCTGAGAAAGTCGATACTCGTTTTAAAAATTCCTGTATCAATGAAATCCTTAACATTAAAGCAAGAGCTTGATTTTAAAAACGAAAACTTTGTCATACTTGTGAGCAAGATTTCAACAAAGATGATGTAAAGCATCGGGATCACTGTCATTTTACGAGGAAATATCGTGGTCCTGCTCATGACGGCTGTAGCGTATATTAACAAGACTCACATATAACTCCAATCGTGTTTCATAATTTATCTGGCTATGACTCTAATTTTCTTATAAAATAATTGGCAACACGCTTTGAAGGTGACATCTCATTATTACCTACTAATAAAGAAAAATATATATCCTTTACAAGAAATGTGCAAAATACAAAAGTTAAACTTAAATTCACTGACTCTTTTTGATTTGTGCCAAGTAGCCTCTCCAAATTAGCATCAAATTTGAGCAATGATGAAAAGTTAATAACAAGAAAGTATTGCAAAAATGATGCAGAATTTGAATTACTCATAAGACAAGGTGTATTTCAATATGAGTATGTTGATAATTGGTCAAAATTAGATGAAGATTGTCTACCTGCAAAAGATGAGTTTTATTCGAAATTAAATGAGGAGAGTATTTCAGATGAAGAATATAATCATATCTCCAAGGTTTGGAAAAAATGTAATTTAAAAACTGAGAATTAGAAAATGCTCTAATTCGCCGAATTAGCCATGAAAATCAAAAACACGGTATTTTAAATTTTTTTATAATAAGCGTGGTTTAAGGGGACAAAAATAGAATTCAAATTTTTTTAAATGATTTTTTTTAAACTATGAAGTATTTAAGCAATATTTCTGAAGTCATCCTAGGTCTTTTCTTGTAAGAACTTATGTGAAAAACTGTGAATGAAGCAAAATAGGGGTCGCGTTTGAAAGTTTAATTGTTTAATTGTAGTTTTCTATCACACTGGTGTTCTGAATTAAATGAGTGTAAAATTATGTTCAGTGATGTCTACCATCATTTTATTTTGTCATATTTATTGCCTTTCCGTAGGTTATTGGTTTTTGCTAGGAAACAACAATAAGGAATTATAAATTCAATAAAAAATGTTTTGCCTAATTTAGAATTTTTCAAAAATGTAATAAAAACGTGTTTTTTTCATTGAGTCATGTGTGCACTTTACAGAAAAAAATTAATTGTGTCGAGCCTGAAATGTCTTCTTGAGCCGCATAAATATTCTAACATTTTGCTTTTTGGGAAAAACCTTTTTTGCGATCTTAAAACGTTTGGAACACGAAGAAAAACAATTGTTTATTAGCATTAACTTTACATATAAGAAGTTTATCATCATACTTTTTTCGGATGGCGACCTATAAGGCACTTACAGCTAATGTATATCGTCATGTATATTCTTTAATATATTTTCGAATATAAATAAGTATTTGTATTTAATTAGGATCGAAATGAAATCTACTCTCTCATGAACCTTTATATACGCCAAAATTGGGAAATGAAAAATATTTACAAATCAAAATTACATTTCAAAACGACCTCCTCTCCGGCTCCTTAGAGCTAAAAATATAAGAAAATAAAAAAGTTTTGAAATCTAATTTTCATTCATTAATTTTTTTATGATCCGATTTCAGTGTATAAAATGGTTCCTAGGAATGTAGATTTCATTTCGATTTAAAATCAATTTTTAAAATAGAGGTACTAAGCTCAAGATTCCTTCCAATGTGTAGGGTTCCCTATGAATGCTGATCGTTAAAAGTTATAGCTTCGCTCTTGAAGCATTCTCATTTTGAGAAAAAAAATCTTATTTGGAGAATATAAAAAATGAGCTGCAACAAAAATGATTCCGCTGTATTTCTGTAATTGGTTCAAAATCAACCACGAATATTTGTATTGTACTAATTCCTTATTGCTTTCATTTTATTTAAAATATTAAAAGACGATAATGAATAATCGTTATTAAAAAGACAAAAAACCTCACGTTTGAAGTTTTTACATTCCCATCAGAGACCATCTGAGCCCAAAAAACAGGTTTTCGTGAATGTGTCTGTCTGTATGTGTGTGGGTGGGTCTGTATGTATGTAGATTTTTAGTCTGTAGCACAATAATAGTGGGCTATATATAAGTAAAATACACCAAAGAAAAAATTGGGGTTTCTATTAGAACCAATTTTTGGTTCCAAAGGAGCTGCAGCAAAAAGGAACCACTCTTGCTGAAAAGGAACCCAAAATGATAAATGGTTTCTAAATGAAACCAAAGTGTGGATTCAAATGGTTCTAATAGAGCCTTTTTGTCACTTCTGCCTTGACTCACTTCAAAGATTTTACAAGTTAATGATGCATATTTTGCTTTATAATTCGAATTAAATAATATTGCACTAGGAAAAATTTAATGAAGAAACTAAAATCATAGACTTTTTTTACGAGGGCTGGTGAAAAATGTTCTTATAACACTCAGAGAAAAGGGTCCGCACTTCTCGGTAGTGTGGGGATGCTGATGTGATCACTAAAATGATCTCAATATATAGGAAGATACACAGAGATCTTAATTTGATCATTATGGTGATGCCATCAACGACCCACTGAAAAACACCACCCTTTCTCCTTGGTATTACTCCCCCCGGAAACCACTTTCGCATTACTTCAGGGGGTGCCGTTTTCTTCACTTTATAAGTGCCACTTGGTTTTCTTGTTTTTGGTGCCTGGTATTCTGCACCTTTGTCATCTTCTTTACCTCCCAACCAAGATATACGCGTCGTCCTCAGCAGTGCGGTAATATCACACATCGGGCTCTTCGGCCTTCGACATCTTGGTTGGGTGCAGCTGGTTGGGCTGTCATCTGGGAGGCTTCCTCAACGGGGCTGCCTCCCTGAATGACGCGCATCTCATCATCCCGAAAGATGGTCAGTCCGGGGCTTTCCTCCTTTTGCGGCGCAGAGGTAACACTCGAGAGTGTTTACGCACTCCGCCGACCTGTGTCCCTCCTTGCCGCACCTCCAGCATCCTCTCGTCCGATCAGGACCCTCACAAACCGCTGCCATGTAGCCAAAGCCTAGACAGCGGTAACATCGAGTGACCTGCATCTTCTTGCGTACGCGACAGGACACCCATCCAACTTTCAGGTGCCCTGCGCGTACCAATTTCATCGCCATTTCCTCAGACAGTTCCGCAAAAGGCTTCAGAGTTCCTCTGAAGGGCTTTTTCGTGACACTGGCCTTAACATCTCCTGCGTGCTGCTCGCCAAAATGTATTCTGACAGCCGCCTCGACCTCCTCCGCTTCTGTGGTTGTGTCGAGGTCCAATACCTCGACCTCAGTGCAAGGGCCTACCTCTCGCACACAACCCTTCTCCCCAACAGCTGTTCTGATGGCAGCGGACAGCATTGATCTGCCATCCGCTGCAGGCCCGACCTCTACAAGAACCTCTCCCTTTCTTGTTTCCCGGACACCCCTGATTTCTAAACCAAGGGAGTCTGGTTTAACCTTGCGTTTGAGGTCCTTCAGGACCTCAGCGTAACTCGAACCCTCGGTCGGTTTTATGAGAACCGCCTCGCGTCGAGCACGCCTCTGCACCTCTTTTGCCTTTTTTGGCTTGGTTGCAGGTGTCTTCCTGCTGCCTCCATTCCTCCTTTCTGGCGTGGACGTCGCAGGTGCTGCAGCAGTGCGGGTCCTCGGCTTCTTTGTCTTTTGTCTTGAGACACTTGCCTCGACGGGGCTCAAAGAAGGCTTCCTCTCTCGCTTCCCAGATTGGGGAGTGAAAACCTCCACAGCTTCTTCAGTTTGAGTCCCTGTCTGGCTCATATTCTTCTTCTTCTGTGTTTTTTCCCTGGCCTTCTTCATTTTTATGGCGGCGGATGCGCCAACTCCTCGCGGAACAAAACCATAGTGGTATTTAGCATAGATGTTTGTGCTGGATAGTTTGTCCACCACCTCCCTTGCTTCTTTTACTCCTTCCCGGATTGGCAGCCACGTGTTCCTCTTCTCTATGCAGAAGAGTTCCATCTCTAGGATGATTGTTCTCATCTTTTTGATGAGCCCACTTTGCTCATCCATGTTTCGCTCCGCAATCGTGATGTCCCTCCTGTCCTCTGTCTTTTCACTCATATCGAGCTCCTCCGTCACGTCCAAAGGACCTCCTAACTCCTCGCAGACGCTCCTCTCCAAGTATGTTTGCCCCCCCCCCCCCCAAATCCATGGGACCGGCACTGACCACCGGGGCTTTCACGCGATCGGAATCATATACGCACTCATGATTGGTTTGAATTCGGGGTTGCTTCCCCTAGCTGGTTTTTGTCCACCCTGGGTATTTGATTTCCCCGGTACCACCCATACCTGGGAGGCATTCCCCTATCCGCCACATGGGGAGGCGCCCGATGGGGGACCAGCAACCCCACACGGGAAAATCATAGACATTAGTCTTTCTTCAAAGGAAGATATTGCACCTGAAATATGACAGTTTTTAAGCTTATGTTGAAAATCCGATGTTTTCCACTGCGCATGCACAAGAAGCACGGCACTATTTAAAATGATATAATATACATTGCAATATTAGGTTAATATTAAATTTTTTTTAAGAAGCTAAGTATTTCTATAATTCAATTGAATTTATTTTAAAGAAGAATAAAAAACGTTTGTTAATATTTATCTGTATGACTATTCATAGTATTCATTGATTTCAAATAGGCCCGCGCTTTTCGGCACATGCGCAGTTGAAAACTTCGGCACCCGCCGATGGCCATCTATCGGATATAAACGAACTAAAAAGGAACCCTTAATAAGAGTTCCTTTAGAGCCACTCATTTTTTTTTCATCTTTATAAGTATAAAAATGTATAGAAATGTTCCTTTGACATACAAAAGTTAATAACGATGTTTTCCATTTTGTGAAGTTAGCATTATAATATAGGACAAGTATTTTCTTAACAGTGCAAATTTAAATTTGATTTCAATCTGATTCTAAAGTCCATGAATTTTATTAACAATTTATACTAATTTTCATATTTTTTTCGAATATGAATATATCTACACAATAATATTATGATTAGTTAAAGAGCCTAGCGCAGATGGGATGGTTTATCCTAAACGGAAGTATAGAGGGGGGTGAAGAAGGGGAATATACACGTTCAGGAGGAAAGAGGGAAACGGTAATTGATTATGTGGTAGTGGACGACGAAGTAAGAGAGAAGGTTAAGAAACTAAAGGTAGGGAATTATGTAGATTCGGATCACTTTCCCTTAATAGTAAAAGTAGAGGGAGAAATGAGTAATATCAAGAAGGGTAAAAAGGAAACAAAAGTAAAAAGAGCAGGAAGAGGGGATTGGTCAATGGAAGGTAAAGAACAGTTTATAGAAAAAGTCAGGAATATCAAAATGGGGGAAGGAAACGTAAACGAGGAAATGGAAATAATTATAGGAGAAATAAAAGGAGTATTAGAGTGCACAAGCAAAAAAGAAGTTAGTGAAGGAGGCGATAGAAGTGGATGGGATGAGAATTGTAAACACAAGAAGAAGGAAGTGAAAAGGGAATTAAGAAAATGGAGAAAAGGGACAAGTAGTGGAGAAGAATATAGGAGAAAAAAGAAGGAGTATACT
>CAKNYM010041944.1:165-45655 GCA_932195095.1 Andricus curvator | reverse complement strand
TTCCCTAGTAGTATGCGATTAAACTCCGGTTTGGCCTTTTCCTCCCACCACGCGTTTAAAATTTTGTATATCGTCGTTTCCATTTCAGATTCCGTTATTGAGTGATTATTATAATATTCTGTTGCTTCTCTTGGATCCTCTGTTTCTGTCACTGGTCCTTCGGGTTGTCTATCTTTTTTTGAATTTTTAGTTTTTGTTACTCCCGACAAAAACTTTTCGAAGCTACCAGCATTTTTGTTTTCTTTTTCCTTTAACTTGTCTGTATTACTCGGTCTTCCTACCTTTCTTCCTGTCGGTTTGGTTTTCTTCACGGGTGAAGCTGCCCCTGGTGTCGATTCGCGCGAGCGTGTATCGCGATCGATTTGTTTGTTGGGATCCTTCCTGCCCAGTGGCGCACCCTCGCGGTTTCCTTTCTTTATTAGAGACGACATAACCTCAAAAATCTTATCACTTTCAAAGTACAATTAAATGCATAATCACACGCGAAAACACTAGATAACACTCGTACCTACGACAAAACACTTTAACTTTCCCCTCAACTCAAATACTTGGTCTGCGCCAACTCTTGACACGCCAAAAACTACCTAATTTTCCCTGGTTCACACTTCGCGTCCACCCGTCCGCCACGGTCAACCGGAAGTCCCCACACCCACTTATTTATATATAATTGAAAAGAAGGGTTAAACAACCACCGCAGAGTCCCACTGGCAGCAACTGCCATCTAAAAATGACACCGGCTCCCAGTAAAACCGCGGTAAATCACAACTATGACCACTTGTCACGATCGTGAGATGGGTGGTCACAGGGCAGGATGAAATCACAACCTCAGGCCATTGAAACCCTCGTGTGTCTTGAGGACACGGAGCAACCCAAGGATGCCAGCTTTCTGCATCCATCTCGCGAATAACTTGCAACCGCCTTCTGCATTTTCACCGCAAGTGTCTTCACATTTCTTTGACTGCTTGGCTGCTTTTCAGGCTATTAACCAGTGAAAGCTTCGCACCTTTAAAAGCACCAATGATCAGGACGACTAGCTTAACAAAATATTCCGGATATAGCTGTCTCAATTCTCTGATAAGGTCTTTGTACATCTCTTTCTTTTCATTTTCCTTCGCTGTGATTTTCTTATCGGCTGGTGTCGAGAATATGAAGTTCCAGTATATGTAGCACTTCTCATTTTGGACAATTGACTCTATTTCCCTAGGAGCGTTTGGCGGCGTGATGTCAAGCCTAATGCCGTAAGAGAGACAGAGATGGTAATCAAGCACTCTTGGTACCGCTTTGTGCCTTTGGATGTGCGTCGTTCCCGCATGAGTTGAACAACTAGATAGTATGTCTCCTAGGTGCTCGGGGTTCATGGCATGCTCTGCAGCTATCATTGACGGTATGCTAAAGTTGAAATGACACCATCTTGACAGGCCTGTGGAAGATGCCGTGCATCCTCATGTCGAGAAACTGTTCACCGAAGTTTTTCTCCTGTGCTTTCTTGATTAGGGCCTTCAGAAGTGAGTACTCGAGACGGATAAAGTTTAATGCATTTGGCTCACCCCTGATATTGTAGTCAAGGCCCAGTATTTCAGCAGCCTTCTCCGCTGATTTGTACAGAAACGCTTCTTTGCCCACTTCTTCGTGTTCCCTGACCATTTTAAGAAGACGGTCTCGTCCATTTGCGACTATATGTACTGTACCCAGAATAAAGCTATTGTCAAGACATTCAATATTAAGTATTCCACGACCACATTGACAGCCTGAGATGTAAAGTCGCGTAATAGACGTCTTGAGGTGCATGCTTTTGTTCATGTGCATAAATTTTCATAACCTTTAAGTTTTTCAACAGATAGATGATAAGTCTATGAGAGTTTGAATCGAAAGCTTTCCGATATTCAATCCAGGCTTTTGATAGGTAGCGTAGGTGTGATGCTGCGTCTTTGAAGACACATCTGTCAATGAGCAGGTTCTCCCAAAATCCTGATAAGCCTTTCTTCAAGCCGCGTTGTTCATACATCTCTCGTCACACAGGTCCAATTGTCTGAACAGTCCTATTATTTAAGAAAGCTGTGAAGATCTTATACAGCGTGTTCAGACAAGTTACTGGCCTGTAATTCCTTGGGTCAGACAAGTTTCCCATCTTCGGGAGCAGCACTGTGCGTCCTTCCACCAACCATTCCGTAATAGTCTCCTGCGACTCTAAATATGTGGTCAAAATGCGAGCCAGATGCTGGTGGGTCGAAGAGAACTTCTTCCGCCACGAGGTCTTAATGCCATCTGGTCCCGGAGCTTTTTTTTCACCCCCTAGGGAGTGATAGGTAGGCCTCCCCTGGTTTGGGTGGGGGATCGACAGTAATTGGAGGGTCTTGGAAGAGTCGAGATGAGTCAGAGAAAAACTGTTGATTATCCCTGACCCACCTCTCTTCCTGCTCTAGACTTCTCCCAGCGTTAGATAGAACCCGTATTCTGTCGCTAATTTGCTGCCTGATGGTCAGCCACTTTGACTCGTTGAGTGTTTTATGACGGATCCGCAATTCGCGCGCAAACTGTCAGACCCTGGCAGTCAAATTTCTGCCAAATGTAATGTATTCCATCATATACTGAATGCGGGTCGCGCACTGTCTTGCCCAGCCTATCTTGGTGCTGAGTTGATGCATTCGTCTTTTGGTCTTATGATCAGCTTTCGGTTTTGTTTTACGGTTTGCATCCGCCAAAGTTCTTGCTGCTTCATACATACTACAATTGATGGTCCCGAGGTCGGAATATTTGAAAAATCTCCACGAAGTTCGTCATCCAGTTCAGCCAGATCTTTGGGCTTGAGAAAACCCTGGATTTTGATATTTCTCCTCGTTCTAAAGCATCGCTCTTCTTCTATTGGATGCCTTCCTACGGTTGGTCTCTCTGTCGCCTAACTTTCTCTTCTACCAGCTTTTTCTGGCTGTGGTTGAGTAGGCGCTCCGCTTATATAACCCCTTTTCCGGAGTTCCTCGGCATGGTTTCGGAGACGTTGATGGGAAAATGCGAGAGCTCTTTGTGTTTCTCGCACCACAGAGCATGCAGTCGCGCCATGTAACCTTTTCGTTTAGGGGCCATACTGGTATAATAGCACTCCAGCAGGTAGTCTCTGAGTCGATCCTTCCACTCAAAAGTATTGAGATTCTATTGGTCCATCGCATTATCTCTGTGTAGTTTGACTCCCCCCAATCTAGGGTATTCGGCATTGTTGTCCGACCCATTTGCCGGAGCCCTGCGCATTCGATTGTTTTAAAACGCACTTACTACAACTATGCTTGGTGTTATCTTTGTTTTTCACATGAGCTGTTAGGGAAAAGGGTTCGTCCATCCTTGTAAAGCCCCGAATGCAAGGATGAGGCTGCATACTCTGAGAGGTCGCTCAGTATCTAAGAGTCACCATTAGAGACACCTCACCCAGGTGTCGTTGAGCTTTTGGCACGGTTTTTACGCCTTCCCTGGGGGGTTAATTCCTTTAGGACCATCCCTGGACAATCGTCCGCGACTGCATAATAATCATTATTATAACCATATTCAGCAGAAACCCTTGGTACAGAGACCCTGAATCCGCAACTTGAGGACGCGTCTGGCGGCTTTGTCATAGGCCGTTCGGTTCGATTCCAAAGGAACCGAAACCGATATATATATATATATATATATATATATATATATATATATATATATAGACTGTACGTTGTCACCTCAAAAATATACATATAATAGACGTTGTCACCTCCGAAAACGGAGGTGACAACGTTTTGCCTATTTTTCGGTGTAAATCCATTTTAGATGGACTTTAATTGCATTTGGCGAAAAAACGTTCGGAGGCGACAACGTTAGTCCTTTATCAGTAGTATCGCCTACCTAGTTCGGGTATATATCACCGGCGCTAGTGTCGCTATACTAGCAGATACAATCTGTACGTTCTCACCTCCATCATATATAAATCCAATCACAGGTAAGAGGCACACCTTCCCACCTCCGTGATTTGACAACACTGCATTTACTCTCAGTGAATCGGTAGGTGCCTTTGGCCGGCCGAAATTTGAAAACTGTCAAATAGTAAGATTCAATCGTGAATGTAAAAGCTTGAAAATGGTTCAATTTTTATAAAAATGGGTATCTTTATGTTTTTGGGGCCGCTAAATTCAAATTTGGTAGCAGAATTCCAAAATTCAATATGGTCGACACCAAAATTTGAAAATCGTTGATTTTTTATGAAAATGAGTATTTGTAAGTTTTTTAGGTCGCTGAATCCGAATTTGGCATCAGACTTCAAAAATTCAAAATGGAGAATATAATATCGCAAATAAAAAATTGTTTAAGTGGTTGAAATTTTAGGAAAATTTGTATTTATATGTTTTTAGGGTAGCTGAATAGAAATTTCGCACTAAGATTCCAAAATTTCTAAGTTTTAGAGATTTTTTTGGGCCGCTGAATACAAGTGTGAAAGTAAATTTTTTTCAACTGTTTTTTTTTTAATTTAATCTGTTTTACTGGAAATTTCAAGTTCTTTTTTTCTTGTTGACAATTAATTTTCTTGACCGAAAATGTAACTGCTCGGTTCTCTTCTGGTTGAAATACTACCTATCCAACATTTTTCAACAACATATTTCAATAAGAATACATTTTTTTTGCAGAAAAATCAACTACTTGGTATAAAGTTTAACTACATTGTAAAAAATTCATTTTTTGATTGAACATACATGGTTTTAATTCAAAATTCACCTAGTTGGTCGTAAATGAACTTTTATGTAAAAAAATTCATCTTTTTGGCTTGAACATTCGTAAATTTTGTAGAAAAGTAGACTAACAGCTTAGGAATTTATGGTTTGTTGAAAATTCATATTTTTGGCTGACAATTGAACTATTAATTTGAAAATGTGACTATTTTGTTGAATTCCGTTTATTGTATGTGGAAAATTCAAATATTTTGTCATAAATGTACTGTTTTGATGAAAATTAATATTTTTGGTTTAAATTTGAACTATTCATTTGAAAATGTAACTATTCGGTTGGAAATTCTTTTTTCTTCAATTAATTTTTTCAACTGAAAAGTTATTTATTCCACGTTTGGTTCAAAATGTATCCCTCACAAGTTTATGATTCAACTTTTTGGTCGCAATTTAATTTTTTGCGAAAATTCGTCTTTTTGGTTATATGTAACATTATTCTTGTTTGTTAATAAATCATCATTTTGTTTGAGGATGCAACTATTTTGTCAAAAATTCGTCGTTTTCCATTGGAGTTAACTGGTTGATAATTTTATTTTTTTTTTCTTTGAAAATTTGTTTCTGTAACTGAAAATTTAATGATACCATTTTTGGTTGAGAATTTATCTCCTTTAGTTGAAAATTCAATCATTTGGTCGACAATTAACTTTTATGTTCAAAAATCATATTTTTTGTTAAAAATTAAACTATTTTTTTGCAAATGTAAGTATTTGGCTGGAAATTCTATTTTTTTAAACTTAATTTTCTTATCTCAAAATATAATTATTCCACTTTTGGTTGTAAATTTAGCGCTAATAAGTTTTCGATTCAACTATTTGGTAGAAAATTCATGTATTTTCTTGAAAATTCGTCCTCTTGGTCTTAACATTAATCTTGTTTGTTGAAAATTCATCATTTCGTTTGAGGATTCCACTATGTCGTCAAAAATTCGTCATTTTTCACTGAATGCAACTTTATTTTTTGTTGAAAATTATTTCTTTCAAACTGTGAGTTTTAACGATTCCATTTTTGGTTCGAAATTAATTTTTTTAAATCAAAATATCAACTATTTGGTAGTAAATTGATTTTTTTTTAAATTTCAAAATTCATCTTGTATGGTAGAAAAGTAATTGTTCATGGTTGAAAATTCATCTCTTTTGGCTTAAAATAATCTTGTTGGTTGAATGTTCGTCTTTTTGGTATGAAAATTAAACTCTTTGGCTTAAAATGCAACTACTAAATTTTTTGTGACGATAATATTGGCACTTAATGTATCGATAAGGATTAAAATTTTATTTTTTTTATCTGAACTGTGTTACGCGTTACAAAACATTTGCGAACTCACTCCTATGTGACACTTTGTAACGTTAGGGTAGGACCCCCCCCCCCTTCACCGTAAAGTGTCACGTAATATGTGGACGATCCGTCCACATAATCAAAAGACATTTTGTTAATTTTTTTTCAATTGGACGAATATTTAAGCAACAATAAGCGTTAGGATGCTCAAATAAAGTTTCAATTTGTCCAAGGTTCTTTCCTAAATTTGCTCCTTTTAATGAAAAAATACGGCATGATTTTTCTTTCAGAATTCGCATTAAAAAATATTATTACATTAACAATTATTTTAAAAAACTAAGAGTCGTCTCGGGAAACGAAAAAAACCTTTAGAATAGTCTCCGAAATATCTAGATGCCGTTTTTTTTTTGTTTTTTTTTTGTTTAAACAATTACATTAATTTCATAGTTCTGCAATTGTTATCAAAAAAGTAATTATCGGATTGAAAAATTCCTTTCGAAAATATCTCGATGTGACTTTTTTTGTTTTTTCTAACCATTTATTAAACAATTAAGGCATTTGTTGCTTGGTGAACATTTGCTGTATGTCTGTAGATATGGATTTGAATCTATTGTAATTAATTTTAAAAAACAAGTAAGAATCGTATCGGAAAACAAAAAAAAACTCTACATTCGTCTCCGAAATATCTAGATTATCTTTCATAAACTTTGAGTTTGCAATTCAAATTACATCAATTTGATAGTTATCAATTCATAAACGATTTAAATATGCTCATTGACAAATGTATTTCTCCATATGTGAAAAAGTGTGGATTACACAAAGAGAGCATATTTTTTCCAAACCAGGAGATAACTCTAGTTTTAGGCCGGAGAATCGAGAGGAAGCCTGAAGACAGAAACTATAAAAATGGAGGCCACCCTGAAAACTTTCCTAACAAAAAATTTCAATTTTAAACGCAGCGGGAGTCCTTTGTACATAATGAGCACGAAAATGCGGAATATAACTTTTTTTAGATTTAGCACTTATCAATTTACAAATCAAATATTCGAAATCTGCTAATTATAACGATTCCAACGATATGTTATTTGACTCAAAAAAGTTGAAAATCAAAGAAGGCTCAAGTATATAGGAAATTGTATGGACAATTTTTGAGTATATTTTATTCAAATCCACTGCAGTAGCTTTAATTTATAGGTACAATATTTTACTTAACTTGAGAAATTCCCGAAGCTGACATTTAGCTTGATTTGAGAACTTAATTACTAACATCATGAATTTGGTTCATTTCTCAAACCATTGCATTTATCAAAATTATCTTGCATAATTTTGGATGAAATAAAAAATATAGGTTCAAAATGACTTGTAGAAGGCAATTCTAGACCGATTTTGGATTTCATTTTTTTTTAATTGAGCATTTTGTTTCGGAGAGATTCATGTGGCCTGCTTTTTTAATTTTTCTTCGTTTAAATATTTATGATAATGCAAATATCGAAAAATAGTCGATTTTTTGTTTTTGTTTTATTCCGTAGAAATTTTTTTCCTATGTTCAACGTCGCTGGACTGGATGCGTAGGGGTGTTTGAAAGCAAAAAAGTTATTATCTGGTAAAGTTAATTGTTGTAAAGAAATTAAATTAACAGTCTACAACATTATCGATTTTTCGTCTTTAAAGTACATTTTTGAGTTAAAATTACTTGCTTTTATTAACAAAATGATACTTGATCATATGAATTTGTCATTTGATCTTTTTTATCAATTGTATAAACAAACTACATAAACAAATGCCCAGTGTGGGCATTTAAAGACAGGAAGAAATAGTCTTCTCTCTTAATTTTGTTGAAATTATGTTGTTTATGTTGTTGAAGGATAAAAATTTGTAATCCGGTATTTTTTATGAATTTCACGAAATAAATCGTTTTCTATTATAATTTTCCTTGAATAATCTCATCACATATTTTAAAATAATTTTATAACTAATTCTATAGACAAATGCCTAGTGTCAACGTTCAATTTAATTAATTTTGATTGTTTTTTTTTATTATTTCGCCAATGATGTTTATTCATGGAATTTTGTTATTCACTATTTTTTTTGTCAATTTAATAAAATATTTTTGTTACTTAAAATTTCGAAAATTTTAGTGCTGAAACACTCAAATATAAGATATTATAAATACAATAAAATAATATAGTTATAGTTAAATTTAAAAATATACATTTTATAAATATATTATATTTAATTAAATTATTAATTGATAAATTGTTATTTCAAAGATCATAGTAGTTATAAATAATTTTAAATAATAAAAATATATAATTACTGTAATTATTGATAAAAAGTAAGATATAATAAGTAAAGTAACCTGATCCTTATTAAAGATCCACTAATAATAATTAAATTAATAATATTATAAAAATTATTATTTGAATAATGATTAGAATTCATTAATTTAAATAAATAATTAATGATTAAAGAAGTTACAATTTTTTAATCGTTATTAAAAATGAACAATTAATTCATAATAAGCTATTCAATATATTTAAATATCAAAAATTAAAAGAAAAAAATCCTAATTTTATTAATAAAGAAAAAAGTACTAATAAAAATATTATATTAACGAATTTATTAATTAAATTCAATATAAAAAATGATATTGAAGGAGAACTTAAACCTTGAATTAAAAAATATTTTATTGAAGAATCATTAAAATTGTTATTTGAAAATAAAATTATTGGAATAGAAGATATTAAATTAATTTCAATTTTTATTTAAAAAAATATTAGGTTTATAGGTTTAACATTAAATCCAAAATGATTAAAAGTTTAATTTTATTCAATATTTATTGGAGAAAAGTTAACATTTTTCCCTCAACATTTTTTAGGATTAGGAGAAATACCACGACGATATTCTGATTACCCCAATTCATATATATTATGAAATTCAATTTCATCAATTGGTTCATTAATATCTTTAATTATAGTTTTCTTTTCAATTTATATTATTTGAGAAAAATTTGCTTCTTATCCATTAATACTGTATACAAATTATATTAATTCATCAGTTGAATGAGTAAATAATTTTCATCGATTAAATGATTCTTATAATGAAATTACTATAATTCTAAAATAAATTAAATAAATATTTTAATTATTCAATATAAATTATAAATACTTGATTAAATTTGAATTTACAAGATTCTTCTTCCCCGTTAATAGAATGATATTTTGTTAATAAAGGCAAGTAATTTTAACTCAAAAATGTACTTTAAAGACGAAAAATCGATAATGTTGTAGACTGTTCATTTAATTTATTTACAACAATTAACTTTACCAGGTAATAACTTTTTTGCTTTCAAACACCCGTACGCATCCAGTGCAGCGATGTTGAACATAGGAAAAAATTTTCTACGGAAATAAAACAAAAACAAAAAATCGACTATTTTTCGCTATTTGCATTACCATAAATATTTAAACGAAGAAAAATTAAAAAAGCAGGCCACATGAATCTCTCCGAAACAAAATGCTCAATTAAAAAAAAAATAAATTCAAAATCGGTCTAGAATTGCAATCTACAAGTCATTTTGAACCTCGTTTTTTTATTTCATCCAAAATTATGCAAGATAATTTTGATAAATGCAATGGTTTGAGAAATAAACCAAATTTATGATGTTAGTAATTAAGTTCTCAAATCAAGCTAAATTTCAGCTTCCGGAATTTCTCAAGTTAAGTAAAATATTGTACCTATAAATTAAAGCTACTGCAGTGGATTTGAATAAAATATACTCAAAAATTTTCCATACAATTTCATATATACTTGACCCTTCTTTGATTTTCAACTTTTTTGAGTCAAATAACATATCGTTGGAATCGTTATAATTAGCAGATTTCGAATATTTCATTTGTAAATTGATAAGTGCTAAATATAAAAAAAGTTATATTCCGCATTTTCGTGCTCATTATGTACAAAGGACTCCCGCTGACTAGGATCGACGACGGCAGCTCGGCTGAGTGAGGGGAAGCCGCGTAGTGGGGGAACCTACCTCAGGTACCCAAGGAGGAATTGACCATCGCCCAGTAGCACCATTCATAATGTCCAGTTTGAATAGCTCAGGTGCACCCACCTCGTCACCTAGTCTAATCTACACCTGTTTCTCTTCTGAGCTCTCTTTCGCCGACCCTTGCCAGCGGGGGGTCCTTCGTACTGATGAGGAGTGAAATACGAAGCATGTTTTTTTTTTCATTTTTACAATTATTAATTTAATAATATTATATCTGAAATCTACGTTTTTTGGCGATTTCAACGATATGTCACTTATGGTCAAAAGTAAAAAATTAGAATCTTTCCAATCCACCCCGTATTCAAGCAAACTTTATCGAAATTTAAGGTATTATTTTGATTTAAAAAAAAATATATTATTCACATGTAGTGACTTTTTGGATTAGAAAGAAATCACTCGTTGTTTTTTTTTCAAATTAATTAGGTTGTGTGTAAAATATTTTAATTATTACTTTTCTTCAACTTATTTGTCACATAAATATATTAAATCATTTTATTTGTATTTCGAAATGTCATTTCAAAAACTCAAAAGTAAGAAAAATGTGAGATTTTACATAAGTTTCAAGTCCATATCTGTGGAAAACTTCAATTTCGTGAAAAGTAGTATATTTAGATGCGAAAAAATTATAATTAATTTAGGATATATTGAAATTCCAGCTTGGTTACCTGCGCTCGAAAAAAAGTTCTAAAAAATTTCTTGTTTACAGAGTTTTTAAATTTTCTTGAGTTTCAATTTTGTTTTACATACCTGAAGCTCAGAAAAATCTTCTCATTTTTTCGGATTTCAGTCAATCATTTTTCTGAGAAATAATTCCTTACTAATTCACCCCAGTTTTCAGAAAATTTTTTAACGGGTTTGAGAATAACTTTCGTCGAAAATTGTGCGCACGGCTCTTGTGAGCGCTATTAAAAATCACTGCTGACTTCAAACCACGATATCTCGGGTACCCATGCAGATTTTTAAAGTTTTCTTGGCTTGAATTGAAGATGATATTTCAGGCCCGATGTCGTATAATTTTCAGTTTTTTGAAAAAATTTTCCTAGGTCGTGCTAAAAGTTGAAGTTGAGGTAGAAAATTTGAGAAAATCTTGAATTTTGTTTTTAAACGTGCTGTATTATTGTCAGAAAGTCAAAAAAATATTTATTGGGTATAACTAGACGTGGACTTTCATAAGCTTTCCAACTGTTTCTCAAAAAATGCACTATCTCTCTTTTCCACCGTAATATCGTGGCTTGAAGTCAGCAGTGATTTTTAATAGCGCTCACAAGAGCCCTGCGAAAAATTTCCGACAGTAGTGTAGGAACAGAATTTTTCGGGGTACTTGAGAATTTTCCAGTGACAAAAATGTACTAGAAAAAAAATCGCGAAGTAGACCAGTGGAAATAGCTAATCAATTAACAAAAATTCCGAAGGTCTTCAAAAAAATTGTATATTTGTATTTTCATATGTTGAACATTAAATAAAATTTTGCAAAACGTGATCGGGTCGGCAATTTGTTTAAAAAAATTTAATTGCAAAATTTGCCCCCCATTGCTTCACGAAAATTCCAAACATTTTGCAAACTTGAGTGAGTAATTATAAACTCAGTCTCTATTCTGTATTCAAAACGTTCGTGATGCGGCAACATTATTAATTATAACCAGATTAATATTTTGTTAATCACTTCTGAGCGAAAATACCGAAGGTTTTGCAAAATGTTGTTTCTGCTTTCATCCACTGAGAAGTGTCACGTACGATCTAATTAAAATTTGTTTATTTATTCCATGAGAAAAGGACCCGCAAACAAAAGCTGCCTAGTATCAATACGCTGGGAGGAGGCTTCCCCAAAACTGAAGGAAGGGCGAGAGACTCGTCTTTCCTATTTTTATTTTTATGTGGGTTGTACCCTTACTCTCGGACTGAGAGTTGTTGTCCCGAAAAATCGTGAGAAATTAGGGTTTTACAGGTTTACCGAATTAGAAATGAATTTGTGTTCCGAATTTATTATAACAATTCTAGTATTTATTCAAGAAAAGGCACAGCGAACATTATAACAAGATTCAAATAATAGGGCACATTCTACAATGTGTAGAATGTGTCGACAGGTAGAGGAAAGAAAAGTATCAGACAAAATAAAAGTGGAACAATACACTTTACCAATTCGTTGCACTAAAACTACCGCTCGTTGGATGGAAACTGGATTTAAAAGGAACCAAGGTGCCTTTTTAATTTTTCCTCCCTCAACGGAGCGGGCGAAAACCTTTGATTTCCGTGGGTTGATTAACCCACTCTAGTCTTTTATTTTCCAGGTCACTCGCGAGAGCCACACAACACGCAAGCACCCGTCGCTTCTCTGAATTCACCTTGATGAAGAATAGAATATGTTTCTATTCCTCATGAAAGAGAATTGCAGCCTTGCGAGAAAATTATTCTGTCTCGTTTTGAGATTCGAGAAAGAGTAAAATTCTCTAGACCGACTTAATTTTGTTTTAAGCAGGCCGGATAGGACACGAAAACAACGTCACTCCCGTTACCGGTCCGGGAAAAGTATAGACCCGCTAAACCGGGATAGGACGCGATGAAGAACCGTTCCCGTTATGGCCCTGCCTCCCGTCGCACAGAGTTTAAATTTTTCGTCCGGATTGCGAATTCCGTTGATCGACCACTCAATCGGTAGCTGCGACTTATCCCTATTGCCGATCCGAGAAAAGTATAGTCCCGACTAAACCGGAATAGGACGCGACGAATTACGTACCGAGAATTTGTCTCCCAATGTCACGTCGGAATTTGAATCGCGACGTACGGACGGGCAAAAACTGGAGTTGATCTGTGTCACATCAGATCACTGAGAAGACTGCCTTTACTCCCGTCGGATAGAGATTTTCTGTTTTTAATTTTACGTCCGAATTTCTAATCAGAATTTAATCAGTCTAACCATTCGTCCGGGCGGCTGACTCCCGTTACCGGTCCGGAAAAATTATAGTTCCGCTAAACCGGGATAGGACTCGTTGCGACTTACGGGGTTTCGTGTTGCCGTAGAAAATTACCGATTGACTCGAAATCCCGACGTACGGACGGACAAAAGTCTGGGTAGTTCCGGCCGTGCCAGGTTGCCCAAGTTACTGCAATTTCTGACTTCTGTCCGATGGTTTATAATTGATGTGATTCAGGTAGGGATTTTTGCGGAGTTGCGGAATTTGGATTAGGAAGGTAGGGATACACCGTGAGAGTCAAAGCAACGTTTGCAAAATTGACGAGCCAGGTAGCTTGGTTTCTAAGTGTGCGAGAATTGTATTGCCAAATGCTTTCGTTTGAATTTCTGCACCTGCGAGACAGGAACCTCGTCAGCACCTTACAGAAGTGAGGTGCATTCAAGTCTTTCTTTATATTTCTAAAAGAACTTTTTAATTTCAATTTGCATCGAAATTGATGCAGGTTGGAATTTTCAACTTAAATATAAGTATATATTAATTCCAACCCCTTCATTATAAATCAAACGAGCATTTTAGCGTTACAAATTTTCGCTGAGTGAGCACGTGGTGTTGTTTTGGTATTTCCACGTGCTCGTACTGTCCGGCTACGGTGGGAAGTATGTAGGGTGACGAGTGAAAATGGCCTATGGGAGGATAGCGTGGAAAGAGGAAGAGAGGAAAAGAGAGTCGAGGTGCATCGAACTGCTATAGTCATAATGTATGGTGCGGCTATACGCAAGAAGGAGACGCGCTTATGGTAAGAATATAGGGAGGAAGAAGGCGCGGACAACGTGTAGAGCGCGGAGGCTTGCAATCGTCGCGGCAGCGTAGCTACATGCAAGGAATGAGACGGCGATGTTTAGAGCGTCGAAGAGACAGAGATGGAATGAGTGTCTCGTGTGTGTGTGTGTGACTGCCCAGCATAACGAGTGCAACCACACCTTCGTTCCTTTTAAGTTCTCTTACATGTTTCTAATTTAGGTCCTCGAGGCTGATGCCTTGGAATTAATTTTCCTTTCCCTTAATTCTATTTCTTATTATCTTTTGATCTTATATTCTAGGTACAGTGTTGCATTTTCTCTTTCACCTAGGCCCAGGTACACACTAATCATTCCGTACATTCATACAATTCCCTTCCGCAATTCACCCTCATTTTATTGAGTGGTTTGGGGAAGAGGAAACAAAATTTAAATTCCTGTGTAAAAATAAAAAGCATCAGAGAATAATTTTAATCCTTGATTAAAATTATTCTATCAGGTCATTACTCTCCTCATTCGCAAGTTGGCTCGCTGTCAGTCCCCGGGAACTTGGAATGCTGCGTCAGCATGCTGACAGTAAGCTCTCAGGTTACGAGCGAGCAGAGAGTCCCTTGAAACTCATATAGAGTTTTGAATCAATGTGGCTTGAAATAATATTTCGAGTCACACTGATTATAAAATAAAAAGAATGGAGATTCGCTCGTAACAAGAAGAGACTATTGCATGATTTGCAAAACTAAATACATAACGCAAATTATCGTTTTTTAAATTGTTACATTTTTGCATTTCGACTCCTAAAATTTCAGCAAAAATTGCGAAGGTTACGTTTTTGGGTAGCAAATGTTAGAAATGTCAAGATCTGAAAATTATCAAATTTGCGAAACGTTGCACGACCGGCAACAATATTAAAATTGCAATCAAACAAATTAGGTACTTTGTTAAACTAGCCCAAAAATACAAACATTTCGCAAATCGTATAGCTTGTGTCGTTTTTCCGTCAGTTCGAAATTGTGATTTCTAATGTAATTTGTTGTCAATTAAACTCAAATTACATGCCTTACCAAAAAATGATTAGAGCAAATTTCAACATGTTATTCAAGAAACAATTTTAGCATTAAAAATTTTATTTTAGCTTGTACCGTTGTTCAAAAAATCAAAATCTCTATTTCTAAGGTTATTTTTCATAATTAAAATAAAACCAAATGGTCTGAGGACAATTTGTAGACCTTTCTGAAATGAACAATGTTGGTTCTTAACATTCTGTCGTATCTCGTATAGATTTGTTGGAAAATGGAATTAACATACTTGTTATTTTCATTTATTCTTATTTATAAATGTACAGAGATGGCTGTTCACATTTTCTTACTCATATCATGTCATCAAGTGAATGCTATTAATTTGCGATATTAAAAGATAATCATTCTTTAAACAAGTAAAAATTGTTTGAACACTTAGCTGTAGGTTAAAAAATCCAAGAAGTAGGCGAAAGTAATGGAACTTATGAAAAATGAATTCAAAATGAATTAAAAATTTCAATCACGTTCCGATTATCTTATAAAAATTATTTTAAAAAATTATTCACTTTAAAAAAATGTTCACGCAATTCCTGAATTGTATATTGTTACTCGTTTTTTTTTCTTCAAAATTTTCCCCTTTTTTCTACACCGGCAGTTATTTAATTACTTTTGAAAACTTTTTCAACGAAACGAGAAACCTTCAAAAAGCCTACAAAATTATATATAATGCAATGGGTCCTAGTATTCGTCCCACATTACGTTATCCAATAAAAAAAAACAGTAAATCCGTTACTAACTATTTGGAACCCTTGAATAGTAAGAGAAAATCCTTTTGCAACACATTGAGAATATAATCTGGGGAATAATTTCAAAAAATATAAGTTTGTTTATCATTATCAATGTTGCTAAGTAGTAAACAGATTGAAAATCTGATATGATGTTAGTACTAATTCAATTATCACTCAGTGCGAACAATTTCACTTAAAAGAGAAGTCCCGGGCGCAATCAGCCGGCAATTCTTAACCGATTTCGGATTTTTTTTTCAGAAAAATTCAGCAATAAATTTCTAAGAGATTTATGTGGCCTGATTTTGGATTTTTTTTTTTTGTTTAAACTTTTATGTTAATGCAAAGAGTGAAGAAAAAGTCGATTTTTTCGTTTTTTTTTTGTTTATCTTGGTTAAAAAATGTTATCAGCATTGCCATACTTTATGCACGAGGGTAGATAAAAGCAAAAAAAAATCATGGCATTGTTGAGTTAATTGTTATAAATAAATCAACTAAAGAAATAGTCTACACTATGGATTCTTCGTTTGCAAAGTAAATTTTTGCATTCAAATTACTTGCTTTCAACGAAAAAATAATACCCGATCATAAAAATTTTACATCTGATATTTTTAAATAATATTATAAACAAATTATATAAAAATGCCTAGTGTGGACAACTAGAGTTAGAAATAAATCGTTTTTTCTTTTAATTTTTCTCAAATTACATCGCCCGTGTTGTTCAATAATGGAAAATGATCTTTCAATATTTTTTAAATAATTTTATAAACAAATGCCTAGTGTGGACATTTGAAGGCAGAAAGAAATTGTTTCTTCACTTAATTTTCCTCAAATTATATCGCCAGTGATATTTATTGATAGAACATTATCATCTGATATTTTCTATTAATTTTATAAACAAATTATATGAACAAATGCCCAGTGTGGACATTTAAAGGTAGAAAGAAGTCGTTCTTTCTCCTCATTTTTCTCAAATTATGTCGCCAGTGATGTTTAATGGTGGAAAATTATCATCCGCTATTTCTTATTAATTTCTTAAACAAATTATATAAGCTAATGGCCAGTGTGGCCATAATGGACTGGAATCATTCTGATAGTATTCTAGATCCTCAAGCTCTCGAGCTCCTTATTTCAAATTGAAGACTTAGGAAACAAAACTTGATCGCGATCAATCAATGGAATCTTATAAAATTGTCATAGGCTCATGGTGCACAGCAAGTGTGTGCTTATTGTTATTGTACAAATTTCCATCTTTACCAATTCCTAAGAATACTACATTACGAAAATTGAAAGAAACAACAATTACATCACTGGCTATACATACTTTGAGGCTAGTTGCAAAAAAAAAGAATGTTTTTTGCCTTTAAACATCCACAATAGGTATTTGTTTATATAATTTACTCAAAAAATTATTAAAAAATATTGGATGATGATTTTCCATCATGAAACCTCACTGGCCATATCATTTGAGGAAAATTAGGGAAAAAAAAGAATTTTTTTCGACCTCTGAATGACCGAGTTATAAATTGTATTATATAATTTGTTTATAAAATAAGTAAGGAATATCAAATGATTATTTTCTCTCACTTAACATCACTGGCGACATAATTCAAGAAAAATAAGAAGAAGAAACAAAATTTTCTTCCTACCTTTAAATGTCCACACTGGATATTTCTTTATATAATATGTTTATAAAATCATTAAAAAATATCGAATGATAATTTTCCATTATTAAATATCATTGGCGATATAATTCGAAGAAAATTAAGAGAAAAAATAATTTCTTTCTGCCTTTAAATGTCCACACTATGCATTTGTTTATAAAATTGATAACAAATATTGGGTGATAATTGTTCATCATTAGACATCACTGGCGACATAATTTGAGGAAAATAAGAAGAAGAAAAGATTTCTTTCTGCCCTTAAATGTCCACACTAGGCATTTGTTTATATAATTTGTTTACAAAATGAATAAAAAATATTGAAGGTCAAATTTTTATGCATAAAGTCTGGCAATGCTGACCATAGAAAAAAAATTTTAACGAAGATAAACAAAAAAACGAAAAAATGGACTTTTTCTTCCCTCTTTGCATTAACATAAAATTTGAAACAAAATGAAATTAGAATATCAGGTTATGTTTGTAATTTATATAATATACATTATAAATATGTTTGTGATTTTTCGCTAGTTTACAAAAGTAACTAATTTGTTCAATTGCAATTTTAATATTATTGCCGGCCAAACAACGTTTTTTAAATTTGAGAATTTTCAGATCTCGACATTTCTAACACTTGCTAACCAAAAACGCAATCTTCGCAATTTTCGCTGGAATTTGAGGAGTCGAATTGCAAAAAATGTAATCATAATTTAAAAAACGATAATTTGCGTTATGTATTTAGTTTTGCAAATCATACAATAATTTCTTCTCAATGGAAAAAAGGCAGAAACAATATTATGCAAAATCTTAGGTATTTTCGCTTGGGAGTGATTAACAAAATGATAATTTGTTTATAATTAATAATATTGCCGCATCTAGAACATTTTTCAAATTTAATACAGGATAGAGACTGAGATTATAGTTACTCACTCAAGTTTGCAAAATGTTCGGAATTTTCGTGAAGCAACGGGGGGGAAATTTTGCAAATTAATTTTTTGAAACAAATTGCCGACCCAATCATGTTCAACATATGAAAAAACAACTGTACAATTTTTTTGAAGACCTCCGGAATTTTTGTAAATTGACTCAATTTTTATTTCTAATTCCACCGGCCTTAAGGCTCAGGAGTCAAAATTGAAAATTCAGCCAATATTTAAAATTTTGTGTTTGGTATTTAGTAAAACTATCTTTATAACTTGTGGCTTAAAGATTTTTCCGAGCATGTGTGGACTTTTTAAATATAGAAATATACTAGAAAAAAATGCGCAAGACCCAGGAGTCGAAATGACAATTACAGTGGTTTTTATAAATTGGGAATTTGTTATTTAACAGAATTATCGTCTTAACTTGTGATTTAATAATTTTCTTAAGCATTTCTGGAAGTTGTAAGCATAGAAATACTCTAGAAAAAAATCGACAAGGCCCAGGAATAAAAAAAAAATTAAACATTACTGTAATTCTAATTTCAACTAGTGGGTCTTGTGCATTTACATTTAAAAAGCTCAGACGTGCTCAGAAAAATGTTTATACCACAAGTTATAAAGATTATTTCATTAAATAGCAAAATCAAAATTTTAAACATTTGCTGTATTTCCAATTTCCATTCCTTGGTCATGGCGATTTTTTTTCCTAGTGCATTTTTGTCACTGGAAAGTTTTCAAGTACCCAACAAATCCTTTTATTCACAAACTCATTAAATTTTTTGCCGAAAACAGGGGCGAAGTGAATGGGAATTATTTTTCAGAAAAATTATTGATTTAATTCTCCAAAAAATTGAGAAGATTTTTCTGAAATTCAGGTATGTAAAGAAAATTAAGCCTCAAGAAAAGTTTAAAACTCTGTAAACAAGAACATTTTTCAACCTTTTTTTTAAACACGGGTAACCAAGCTGTACGTGGTTCGATTTCAAATTAATTATCCTTTTTCAGAACCCCAATACGCTCCTTTTACACGTTGTAGCGATCTAAAATTCCAAAAGTATTTTTTTTTACCCACCCTACTGGGAAATTGGTGAAGAATTTTATTATTTACCCAGCTTACCGTAAAAAGTAATAAATATAAATGAATAGGTTCCGATTTATGATTAATCTCACAAATTCCAGTAAGATTGAAGATTATTTGAAAAGGTAGGTATAATTTCGTCGCCATCGTTCCCAGAAATTTAGACACTTTTGAAAAGGCAGGTGCACTACCTGAGGTGGCACGGTCGCCTTCATGCCGGAACCCTTCCCCTCACCATAAACTGCAACTGAGATATTGCACGTTCCAAAAGGAAAAACAACAGCCCTATTGGGTACCTGTTGTTTTGTTCAAATCGAGTTCCAACAGTATAATCTGTTTCAAACTTTCCTCACTTCGAAGTCTGAATCACAAAAATCGTACATTACTGTTCGTGTAATCATAATTAGGAAGTAAATTAACAATTAAAAAATTAAATAACAATGAAAAACTAAAATAAGGAAACTCTTACTGTTGCAACTTTTTCTAGAACTAAATCAATATTTGCAAATAAGAGAAGTTCAAAGTCATTGTTGAAAGATTAGATAAACTTTTCTTATAATATAATTGACAAAATGGTAATGAAAAATGAAAAAAAGTGTTGAGACATAGTTTGGAATCTTAAAAATACATAAAAAGGGATGAGATTGGATCAGCAGTTTCATTTTACAGTAAATTGAAAAAATTTTCTTCGAAAAATTAGCAAATGCTATACTTTGATGAGAGATCATAACTTTTTTTTTAATTTCACGTTCAAATATTGTTTTTGAAATTTACTTCTTTTTAAAATATTTAGTTATAAGCTTTTCCAATGTAACGCTTCCAGTTTGATAGTTTTACTCTTGAATGTGAATGAATGATTCTTTTGTATGTGGATGATAAATTTTAATATCAAGGTTGAACCCCCTAATATTTGTAGATCATCGTTCCATATTTAAATATCCAGATATGAATTTCGAATTTCTATTTATTTCATTGTATACTATAAGACTAAATAATGGACGATATATATTTAGTAATAAAGAAAATTACATTTTCATTAAATTGCTGATTTTGACACTCTTTCAATATGATATAATTAATTTTTAAGCGATATTCAAGTTGAAATATATCGAGAATCATTGAGGCTTCTATTTGGAAATTATACAAATTTCCAATAGTACGATTGAAATGTACATTTGTCTATTTTGTAATATTCGAATTTAAAATTATTTTATTTCGAACGTTCTCAACTTCAAAATGTTCAGCCAATAAGTGTTACAAATTAAAATACTGCAATTTTTAACAATCTTTTATCGGAAACAAAATCGAAAATTTCTTATAACCCGAGGTCTAAGATGGAAATAAAGAATAGATGAATTTAAAGTATTATGAATAAATTTGTATTATATTAGCCTTTGGGACTATTTTTATATTTATATACTTGAGATATTGGACGTGTTATTTTAACCAATCAGCGAAAAGGTTCAAAAATATTTTAAGAGGGAACGTGCAAAAATGGTGACATTAGTAGCATTTTTGTCAAAATAGTATCATCGCTAAAAAGAAGTGGCCAATAGTGACAATAGTATCGGGAATCCCAGACCTGTAAATTACATTTTTTATGAACTAGATGTAAATGTCTGGATTTTTATTTCATAACATTAAAAAAATAAAAAATTTGAAAATACGTTCCTGAATTTTTTTCAAATATCAGATATTAACAAATTGTTGAAACAATAATTCATTATTACAAATCAAAAGCGTTTGGAATTTAAAAAAAGTATATATTCGACGATTCTGAATTGAAAACGTTCCTAATCAAACAATTTTAGATTACCTAGGTAAAAGTTTGACAAAAACACAATATTTCTAATGTAAAATTTTTTAAATTTAAAATTTCAAAAACGGGACAATTCAAAACTGTTCAAAATTGAATAATTTCAGAATAAAATTTTGAAAATTGGATCATATAAAATTCAAGTAAATTCGAGTTGTGTTATTTATAATTCGAAGCGTTCAAATTTTAATAATTCGAAATTGAAAAGTTTAGAATTTCAACAATTTAAAATTAAAACTGATGACAATTCTACAATTAGAAACTGAAAAACTGAATTGAATTGTTCAAAGTCAAAGCTTCTGAAATTTCAGAGTTTTAAATTGTTAGTACAAACTGGAGAAATTTTCAATTATAAACTTTTACAATTGAATTATTCTACAAAAATGTAAGAAATAAAGAAATTTTGAGTACGCAGCAATAAAAATAAAAACATTCCTAATACGAAGCGCTGAAAATTAAGCAAATCTCAACTTCATTAAGAACTGAGCCAATTTTTAATTACCTAAAATTGCGATATTAGAACGTTTTTGTACTCTTCCCCTTTAAATTTTAAATTATTTCAAGTAAATTAAAATCGTCTGAAAATTAAAATTTTGCAAATTGTCAACTGTACTTTTCTGAATTTCAACATTTCAATTTTAATTGCAAAATTAATACTGTTGAAAGAGAAAGATGGAAAATTCAGCGTTCAACATGAAAATTTGAAACTCTACAATTTTAACCAGTCAGAATTAAAGAAATTTATTCAATTACTAAGGTCTCAATTTCATATCAAACAATTTTCATCTGTTTTGATTCTAAGTAACATATAATTTTTAACTTTTTAAATACAAATCGTTTAGCTTTTAACACTTCATTCAGAATCATTATTCATTCTTTGAATCTTCCAATCAAATATATTTGAAATGATTCATTCGTGGAAATCTTTAACTAAAAGTTCAAAATATTATCACGTTGGAAATTTTCAAATATAATGCAAAGAAGATCGCTATGCTTCCGAATTTTTAAATTGCACCATTCAAGGCTTCTAGTTTTCAAATTGTGTTTTTCTTTAAGTTGGATTTTAAGTGTTCAATATTCAATTTTAAATTGTTTTATTACGATTCTACGAGTTCAAAAATTAAAAAAAAAAGAAAATATTTGTATTTAACATTGGAACCAAACAACTCAGCATATTCAAGTCTAAAATTATTACATTTAAAAAAGAATATCAAGGCTTTTGATATGAAATTTTGCAATTTTTGAAGATTTCATAGTGAAACTCAATT
Organism: Andricus curvator; assembly: GCA_932195095.1. Taxonomy (NCBI): domain Eukaryota; kingdom Metazoa; phylum Arthropoda; class Insecta; order Hymenoptera; family Cynipidae; genus Andricus; species Andricus curvator. Next base: position 23,340 of record CAKNYM010041944.1, on the reverse strand, counting down.
AAAATTTTTAATATTTATCTAATATTGTATTATGATTATTAATTTAGTTGGCTGAATTCATTTCCAGTCGGGCAGGCTGTGCATGCTCAAATCACAGAATCATTTTCGCAAGAAATATGTTTTTTTTTTTCAAAGAATTTTAGACGACACTAATTTCACAATTTTAACGAAAATTTTGTTTTAAAGATGGGAGTATTTGAGCTTTTAAAACCTGTGATGCCCTTTATCAAGAATTTATCGAGAGAAAAAAATTGAAATGAGCAGTATCTAAAACAACATAGAAATTTTACATTTTCTTTTTGACTCTGATAGATCTTTTCATTCTAGTTTGAAAACTATATTAATATCATATATATTAATGTCAGATAGTTGCGTTTTTTTCCTGAAATTTTTAACTTTTTGGCGCACCCTTCACTTAGCGATGTGATAATTAATGCAAGTTAAAAAAAAAATAGTTGTTTAATCTTCTCTCAGATAAGTGCTGGAAAGTTCCGTTTTTTCTGAAATGGTTAACTTTGCTTTGCCTTCTTAGTTAAGAACAAATACTATATAAACAATATTTATTACTTCACTGAGTGGAACCGCAACTATATTGCATTGATAAAGGAGAAGATAGTTATAAACAATAATAATATGTGTAAATAATTATTTTTGCTAAATTAAATTAATTATTAACTCACCCTATGTGAAAAGTAGGCAAATAATTGTAAATTTCAGAAGAAACGCAACTTTCTAGTATTATTCAAATTTAATATTATTAATAATATCAACTTGTTTAAGCAAATAATTTTATTAACTTCAGTTATTTATTCAACTGACTTTAATTGAAAATTAAACACAAAGTGAAAAATTAAAAACAAACTACAATTTTCTAGCATTGTTTAAAAACCCCAAAAAATCATAATTAGCGCTGAAAACTCGCAAACCCCATTTTTTCACTTATGGCTTTTTTGGGACCCTATAAAACAGATTTAGGGTGGTGATATTTGATAATTAATATATTTGACTTGTATTCTATGGCTATTTGTGAAGACAAGTGTTGAGTTTCAACTAGATTCAGCTAATATTGACGATTCTGAAAAAAATATACAAAAACGTCTTTTGTCCTAATGGGAAATACGTGTTAAACTTCATAGGCTTGCGCAACCTCTGAATATAATTTTGTATAACGAAAAAAAATGGATTTTTTTGTGTGGATTCGAACAAATTTCCCGGCGATATGTATGATAATTCGAGAAATGAAACAATTTTGACCACTTTCAATAGTATATTGTCACCGACGAGACGTATTTTCTCCAAGGAAGGACCCCCCCCCCACCCCCTCCCCTTCCGGGGCTAATATTAAAATATTTGCAATTCCAAATTTTTCTTTCACGTTTTGCAATATACTTCTTGTTGTAATGCAAAAAAAAACTTTCACTAGTCATTTAATGACGTAGTTCTCCCACCTCACTAAATTAAAAGTGGACAAAAAGTTAAAAATGTCAGAAGAAAACCGCAACTGTCTGGCATTAAAATAGATGAAGATAGTTATAAACAAAAATAATTTGTTTGTACAATTATTTTTGCTCAACTCAAATAATTATTAGGTCACTTCAGAGGAAAAATAGACAAATAGTTAAAATTTCAGAAACAACAGCAACTTTCTACCATTAAGCAAAGAGAATATTATTAGCAATAATAATAAATTGTTCGACCAATTATTTTTGTTAACTTGAATTCATTATCACTTTACTTTAATCAGAAATTAGACAAAAAGTCAAAATTTTTAGAAAAACCCGCAACTTTCTAGCACTTATCTAAGAGAAGATAGCTAATAACAAAAGTAATTTGTTTGAACAATTATTTTATCTGAATTAAAAAAATATTAACTTATTTCAAGTGAAAAGTGGACAAAAAGTTACAAATTTGAGAAAAAACCATGATTTCTAGTATTATTCAAAGAGAATATTTTTAACAGTAATAACAAATTTGTTAAACAATTTTTTTATTAACATAAATTATGTATTGAATCGCTCTAATTAAATATTGGACAAAAAGTGCAATTAAAAAAAACTGCGACTTTCTAACTCTATTCTAAGAGAAAATTGCTAAAAACAAGAATAAATTGTTTGAACAATTTTTTTAAACATCTAATTGTCAGTATAAAGTAGTATTTCAAGTATCAGAAGTAATTTGCATTTAAAAAACCGCAAGAAAATCATAATTAGCGCCAAAAAAGAATTTACGAGAGATCTCGGAAGCGATATATTATAAGAAATAAAATTTTTAAAAATAATTTCTTCTAAACTAATGATGTTTCGAAGTAGCTTAATTCTCTGATTATGACTTGATTGCCAGATCACATAGATACCTGGGAGACCTGGACGCCAGGTAAGAATCCTACCTCCCAGACATGGCAACACCGCTTGAGGTGAGTACGTATAGTGTCTAACGCGCTTCCTTATATATATAGAGGAGGTCACTTCGTACCCCCAGTATCACAAATATATATAAATTTCAAAATGAAAAATTGTTACCCCTCTCTTGAGAAACCTGATCAGAAGGCCCCCCTTAACATATATATATGCATATGAATTTTAAATATATTCACGGAAAATAGAGGAGGCGAGAACGTAGAGTCAACTACACGGAGGTGACAACGTACAGTCTATACATATATATATATATATATATATAGGGTCAAAAAACCACCGCAGGGCCCCACTGCGGACAACTGCCGTGTAAAAATGATACCAGCTCCCAGTAGAACATCGGTAAATGACACCTCTGGCCTCCTCTCACGACCGTGAGATGGCTCGCCACAGTTCACGATAAAATCATAACGACAGGCTGGCGAAACGCTCGCGTGTCTCGAGGACACGAAGCAGCCAGGTGATTCCTTCGGGGACCATCCTGAACAATTTGTCCGCGACTGTTTATTGATTATTGTAACCATATTCAGCAGAAACCCTTGGTACAGGGAACCTCTATCCGCAACCCGAGGATGCGTTCAGTGGCTTCGTCATAGGCCCTTCGCTTCGATTCCGAAAGAATCAAAACCGAATATATATATAGTGGCCACCCATCTCACGGTGGTGACACGTAGCTACTCCCGGAGGGACCCTGCGTTAGCTTTTACCCTTTCCTTCAATGATACATACCTATAGCCAGAAACACCTAGATCTTCAGCACGTTTCGCAACAGTCAACCTGTCAAAAACTGGTTATGAAGGCAGAGCACTTACCGAATCGCTGCATGAATTGGAGCATCAATTATTCAGTTTGTGGTGCGGCGAGAGCTTCGGATGATTCAAATTGAATGCTAAAACCGACGATGAATTAAAACACCAAAGGAGGCTTGCATCAACTAAAGAAGAAGATTGGATGGGCAAGAATAAATGGATCTCGTGTTTATAGTGAGCTTGACTACATAATATCTAGTAAGCCGTTTACGGTATTATCTGATGGAAGGAGGAGATTACGGACTTCAACGATCTCCCTCTTCCAGTCAAAAATATACCCGAGCCTGGCGAGGTAGAGACTTTTTGGAGAGATTTTTATAAGGTCTCAATACTAAAATTGAAGGAAAACACTTAGAATATCAACAGCTTCAAGGACCTTTGCGAAAACCTCATAACATCTGAGGAGGAATGTCCATCCATCACTACCGAATAGGTGAAGAAAACACTTAGGTACGCGAAGGACTTTTTTGCTGCAGGACCAGATGGTATAAAGAACTTCTAATGGAAGAAGTTTACTTGTACATATCAATATTTGGCCTGCATATTCACCTTATACTTGAAGTGACAGGCGCCCCTCCCGCAGTGGCTGATGTTAGGAGGCATTGTACTTCTACCAAAAAAGAGACGATTTGTCCAACCCAGGGACTCCAGGCCAGTAACTTGCCTGAACACGTTGTATAAGATCTTTACAGCTATCCTTAACGACAGGATCGTTCGAGGCAGGCTGCTGAGAGAACCTGCTAGTTGACTGGCGTGTCTGCAAAGACGCAGCAGTTCAACAGCGCTGCCTGACGATGGCCAGATGGCCTCTTTAAAAAAATAGATTAACTATTACATCTGCAAAACATCATGTGTCAACGATCAGCGTCACCTTCCAGAAGGGCGTCTTTCTCTGCGGCGTCAAAAATCATCGCGAGCACAAGGTCACTCATACATTTTATATGAAGATAAAGTTGTGATAGAGTTGTTAAAAAAGAAAATTATACCTGGAGATCTATGTTTCTCATCCAAGCCAACTTCAGAATGCTTTGAATATCGTCAAACTTCACACAAGAGAAATTGTTATGGATTTTGAATTGGAAACCGTACCAAGATTAATCTGATGCGATAACGAATCACTAACGCTCCTGGGGACCTTGAGCTTGTGCATATGAGTGGTATTAGACATCTTGATACTGAAGAGACTTATACATACCTAGGCGTACCTAAGAGCCACACCCAGTACATAAAATTAGTGAAAGAGTCTCTCTGAAGCAGATACAAGCATCTTCTATGACAGATTTAGTCTTCCAATCTGTCAGCGTTGAACAAGGTATCTGCGAGTAACATGCTTGCCGTTCTGGTTCTACTTTACTCGTTTGGGGTCGTGCAATAGGCGAATTACGAGCTCACGGCCCTCGGTATCGCCCTGCGTAAGATCATGCATATGTAGAAGAGCTTGCGTATCAATTCGTCCGTTCCGCGATTGTACATCTCACGCCGTCAAGGCGGACGCGGAGTTCTAAATCTTCAATGTCTTCATAACTGAATTATTCTGCGTATAATGAAAATCGTTGCAAACGAAAGAGATCCTCTCCTAAAGATGGTCTGGTAACACAAGATGTTTGGCATAGGAGCGTTCCTTTCAAAACCGCGGAGGGAAGTGCATTAATCCATCTAGATGCCTCACTCCTAAAAGCCCAAGTGCAGAAAGCAGAGGTTGTGAAAACCTGCCAACAGCTTCTCGATAAGAAAATGCAGGGACACTTTTACAGATATGTAGAAAATCAGCACTTGTCGAAGGAGCTACCTTTTACTTTTCTCAGATTATCAGGACTTGATACAGGTACAAAGGGTTTCATTTTCTCGCGCCAGGATGGTGTCCATTCCGCCTTCATATACCGTCAGCCCATTTTGCGTCAAGAAGTTCCCAGCAATAGGTGCAGAGCATATCATGCACACGCTGAGTACCTATAACGCATACTCTCCAGGTATCCCACTCTACAGACCTAATGCGGGCCTGAAAGTGCTTTACTACAATCTTTGTCGCTTTTATAACACCGGCTGCAACCCTTCCATGCCGACCGCTCCATGAAAGATAAAGTCAATTGTTTAAAACTAGAAACGTCCAATTTTCCGGAACTACGATTTTCGGCCAGCAGTTTCCATTGGACGCTCGAGGTCTGAAATGTTTCTCCAGGACTTCGATAAACAAACTATATTGTCAGCGAATTCTCGGCTCCGACCGACTAAAATATCACCGCCAAAGAGAAGGAAAAGCAGGAGGTACCCAAACGACTGCTGTAGTTTGGGCAAGTGGTCGACAGTAACGCAGTCGTGCCATGTAACCTTTTCGCTGAGGGACCATACTGGTATCGTAGCACTTGAGTAGTTCGTCCGTCATTCAATCTCCCGCAGTCCATCAGTCTATGACAAAGCCACCAAACGCGGTCCCAAAGGAATAACCCCTAAGCGGAGGCATAAGAACCGTGCCAAAAGCTGAATGGAACTTGGGCGAGGTGCCTTGAACGGTAACTCTGGGATACCGGGTGACCTCTCAGAGTAGTCAGCCTTATCCTTGCATGTGGGGCTCTACAAAGATGGACAAACCCTTTTCCTAGCTGCTCGTGGAAACAACAATAACACCACCAAACCATTATAAAGTTGTAGATGCTCACAGAGACTTTATGGCGCGTATGCACACTCTGTGGTGCTACAAACACCCAGAGCTTCAGCACGTTTTGTATCGGTCTTTGCAAAATCAACGTGCCTACCTCTTGAAAAATGGATATTTACGTGGAGCGCTTCCCGAACCGCTGCTTGAACAAGCTGCAGACGAAGATGAGGAAGCGACATTAAGACCAACCTCAGAAAGCAGACACTTTCTGAGAGATAATAGCGCTTCCAGGACAAGAAAGAACATTGATATGCAGGTTTCACCTAAGCCCGAAGATCTGGCAGAATGGATGCCTCCCTTCGTGAGGATATCTCGGAGGAGTCCAACCTCTGCACCATAAATTATTCAGTTTATCGTCCTGCGAGAGCATTGGCTGATTTAAATCGAAGGCTAAAACCGACGATGGATCCAAAGACCAAAAGATGCTTGCATCAACTGAACACGTAGATTGAATGATCATAACTGAATGCGTGCCGTATTCTGTGTGTGATCGACTACATACCATCTGGTAGACCGTTCACGAAAGGGGTTCGGAAGTTCGCCCAAGAACTGCGGATTTTCAATCACACACTGAATACGTAAAAGCTGCTGACAGTCAAGCAGCATATTGCTGACGAAAGACGGGTGTTCTCTGACTCAAGGCGGAGAATACACAAGAGGGAGGGATGGATCTGTCAAAAAGCCACTCAAGCCCAACGAGGTAGAGACTCTTTGGAACTTTTCCGCTGCTGGACCAGATTGTATCAAGAACTTCGGGTGGAAGAAGTTTACTTTTACACGCCAACATTTAGCCCGCCTATTCATCTCATAGTTGAAGTCGAAAACGCCCATTGCGTAGTGGCTGGTGTTAGCACGCACTATACTAGCATCGAAAAAAGGCAACTTGTCTAACCCAAAGCATTACAGGCCAATAACTTGTTTGAATACACTGTATAAGATATTTACAGCTGTTCTAAACAACAGGATTGTTCAAAGAATTGAGGCCGTGTGGCGGGAGATGAACGAACAACGTAGCTCGAAAAACGGTGTAGGAGGCTGCCGAGAGAACCTGCGAATTGACATGTACGATTGTGAAGATGCTGCAGCCCATCAACGCGTCCTGTCAATGGCCTCAATTGACTACCGGAAAGCTTTCGATTCAATCTCTCACAGACTTATCACCTGTCTGTTGGAAAGCTTGAAGGTGCATCCACACATCTGGAAATTATCGTGTGACAACAAACGTCATCTTCCAGAGGGGCGTCTTTCAGGGCGATACCATGAGCCCTTTGCTTTTTTGCACCACGCTTTTGCCTCTATCTCTTGTACTACAAAATTCTTCTGGATAGCTCTGTGGCAACACTAATCATCGCGAGCATAATGTCACTCATGTATTTTATATGGATGACCTGAAGATCTATGCATCTGGTGAAAGAAAACTTCAGGCTGCTATGAATATCGTCAAGTAGTACACAGGATAGATTGAGATGGACTTTGGATTGAACAAGTGTGCCAAAATTCATCTGAACAAAGGAATGATTACTGGCGTTCTCAAGGACCCTGAGCTTGTGAATATAAGTGTTGTTAGAGATCTTAACCATTAGAGACCTATACATACCTGGGCGCGCCTCAAAGCCGCATTCAGGACGTAACATCAGTGAAGGAGTCTCTCCGACGCAGATACAAGCATCTTCTTCGACAGATTTGGTCTACCAAACTCTCGGCGTTGAACAAGGTATCTGAGACTAACATGCTTGCTTTCCTGGTTCTACTCTACTCGTTCGGGGTGGTTATGTGGACGAAGAACGAGATTACCGCCGTTCACCACACGTGAGACACGTAAGACACGCGGACTTCTGAATCTCCAGTGTCTTCATAACCGAATTGTTCTAAGTACAGCTTACATTGTTGCAAATGGCACAGATGCTCTCCTAAAAATGGTCAGGAACCACGAGATGATTGGCAAAGGACCTTTTCTTTACAAAGCCGCGGAGCAAGCGGCCGAGACCCTTGGCCTGAATTTTAACATCAGAAGTGAGGAAAGTGGATTACTCCATCTAGATGCTTCCTTCTAAAAGCCAAAGTAAAAAATCAGGGGTTGAAAAATCTCACCAGAAGCTATTCGAAAAGAAAACGCACGGAAACTTTCACAGAAATGTAGAAAAACAGTCCTTGCCGAAGGAGCAAACTTTTGCTTTCCTCAGATCATCAGGACCTCATTCAAGTACAGAGGGTTTCATTTTCGCATGCCAGGATGGTATCATTTCCACGATAGTATACCGTGACCGCGTTTTATGTCAAGAAGTTCCCAGCGATAGGTGCAGAGCGTGTCATGCACCATCTTTGTCGCTCCAAGGGAAATAGAGTCAATTGTCCAAAACGAGAAGTGCCGGCAAAGACATCACTAACAAGGAGAAGGGAAAGGAGGAAAGGTATCAAGAACTTGAAAGGGAGCTGCAACGACTATACCCAAAATGTTCGGTTAAAGTAATTGTCCTTGTTATCGGTGCTCTCGGAGGTGCGGAACTATCACTGGTTCGCAACGTTAAAGCCATACTCGCGTCCTAAAAATATGCCAAGGCACTTGCGAGATGGATGCCGAAAGCTGTCATCCTTGCGTCGCTTTATGTCCTCAAGACACACGAAGGTTTTGCTGACCTGTCGGAATAGGATCGTTATAGGATGTTGGCTATAATAATTCAGCTTATTGAGATGATTTTCTGTCATTTAGTCTGTTCGGGAACTGGAATGATCAGTGTTATGGGTGAAATTATGTGGGAAAATAGATAACCGAGCGGCATGTATCATAGTTGTCGAATATTCAATATAATTACAAATCGCATCTAAATTAGTATTAACATCTCTTGTGAGAATGATATTATTAAAGTAAGGTACATGGGTAAAAATATCCGAGTCGAGTTCAGTGCCAAAATAGGCACTCGGAGGTTTATAAATGACACCCAACAAAACACTATCCCTTTGCTCCTGTGGCCTCAACAAACAGAAATTCAGCATTAGGATAATTGACCGCCGAGGTGACTCCTAACAAAACCCTCTGAAGTTGCCTTGCACATACAGGAAAACGCCACCCCTTCTCCGCTTCTCTCTATCTCAACGGCAGAGCGCATAATTGTCAAGTGCGACTACACTTAATGGGTGATTTGAGGTTAGCAATGTCTCCGAGACTACTATAATATGGCACTCCCAAGAGCTGAAAAATGTTAAAAATCATTCATGTGAGCCAAGAGAGACTGGACATTCACATGGCAAATACTTAAAGAATGCATAATGAACTGAGAAAAAAACTGAGTCTCATAACAATAATTAGCGTAAATGGATCTAAAAATACAACAGCATAGAATGTTCAGATTATTTATAACGAAAATAGTTTCCAGTACCTAACTCTGCACAACCTTCATGCTTACAATTCTAGTCAATAGAAGATGATGAGACTTGAAATTGCTTCTACTCTGATAAAATAATGTATCGAGAAAGATGACAAATGTCCTTGAAGATTTAGTTTCAAAGTATTCACGGATTGCACATATTAATTGCCTGGAAATAAATGTCCAAAGGAAAAGGCAGAAAATTAAAAAAATTGCGACTTGTAATTAACTAAATTAGTAACAAATCCAGATACAAAAATAACAACCTATCATGTATATTGAGCACGACACACATATTTCTTAGCTGACCACGTTTTTCTCAGCGAAAAAGCTTGACCGAGAGTTTGTCGATTTTCCAGCGTGGGCGATTTTCTGAAGCGTTTAAGCGTGCGATTACATGTGTAAGTCACTGTGTGTACAACTATCTGTATAATAATATTCGTAAATTAAGTGCAGTACTCACATAAGAAATAATTTTTTCCTTTCAAATCGATCAACATTTTACATCATTTTTGTTGTCGAAAGTTTTGAGCTAATCTATTTATAAATTGTGTATAGCACGCGTGCAATTCATAGACACACACGCAGCCACACACAGTCACAGACACAAACATATATATATGTGAAATTTAAAAAAAGGGTTAAACAACCACAGCAGGGTCCCACTGAGAGTAACTGCCATCTAAAAATGACAACGGTTTATAGAAGACGTCATGGAGAACATTTGCATGATTTTGAATCCTGTATCTTAAGGTTCAATCATGCATATGATAATATAATAATTTTAGAGGATCTTGAAAGAATGAAAGATGAACGACTGACCAAACAAGTGTATAAAGGTAAAGTAAATGGCATAATGCCCAGAGGTAGACCGCCAAAAGAATGGTTAGAATCTGTAAATGAGACATTAATCCGTAGAGACATAAGAAGCCATAGGAACACAAGAGCTTGCATGAAAAATGCATGGACGTGAAGGAAGCTAGAGTAGTATGCCAGGACAGAAAAGTGTGGCGACAAATAGTTTGTAAACAGAGTGACAGTAGAATGAATGACGCCTGAAACAAAGATCTTGGATACTAATGGGCCCAAGTGGAGAACCATACATAACAATTTTGTGAGGCTCTTCACTTGGGGTGATCGCTAGAGAGATTGATCAGCAACCTGGGTCGGAGCAGTGTTGCGGAGTAAACGTGTCATTTAAATAAATAACACGAGAATTCCAGATCAATCTAAAATATATATACCTAACACTTATATACCTATCCACCGCATACCTATTTTCCTACCTACCTTATACCTATATACCCATATACACACTACTATTCTCCAACCGAGCAAGTCACGCCTACCCCGAAAGGGAAATGGCTTAATGGTATAATAATAATAATAATTCAACTTGTCATGATTATGGATCTACCTATATAAAAGATCTTTTTTCTCACTTAATCTATTTGTAGTTCCATATGAAGCAACGCACCATACTCCGACTTCTGATACACGGTTAGATCTGTGTATAGTAGACGATATTGAAAAGATAACCTTATCCTTTCAATCAACTGTCCCCTTTGTGGCTCGGCACGATCTTATAGCGATTGAAAACTCCTGAGAAACAGGTTGATTTGTGCAAACTAACAACAATACCCATCGTGATTTTCGGAATATTGATGATGAGGCCTTTCTGCTCAGTCTAATATCTGCTAATTGGCGGTAATTTAATGGTATACAATCTGTAGATAAAAAGCAGAAATTCATTCATAATCTCTTGAATATGGCTATGGATGAACATGCTCCTCTAAGATCTTCTGTGATAAGAAGACGAATTTGTCCATGGAAGACGGATGATATCAAAAATTTGATGAGTGAGCGTGATCGTGAATACAACGTATGGAAAAGACTAGGTGATCCTTCAATTTACGATAGCTATAACGCACTGCGGAATATTGTCACGAGACTACTTAGAGAGGCAAGAGTTGAGTATAATATCAATAGATTAATGGGTGTAGTAGATTCTAGGGATTTGTGGAGGGAGTTAAGATTTTTAGGTTTGGTCAAACATAGGAGTGAGGAATTACCACTGGTGTGTACGGTTGATGAAATGAATGCTTACTTTCTTTCCATTTGTGGTAATTTTTCATATAGCATATCAACAGACTGGTTGTCCAATCCCCTTAACTTTGATTTTGATGATGGCCATTTTTACTGCAAAGACATTTCTCCGCTTATACTGATTGAGAGCCTAGGAAGTATTCAAACTGAAGCGAAAGGGGTGGATGGTCAACCAGTTAGTTATATCATTAAGTTTTGCCTATAATTTTTCCACCCTTACTTAATCTCTTTAACAACTCGTTACAAACTTCTGTTTTTCCTGAAGAGTGGAAAAAGGTACTAATAAGACCTGAAAATAAAGTTAAGGCACCTCAAAGTGCTGGTGATTATAGGCCTATTGCCATACTCTGTTGTCTTTCTAAGGTATTGGAAAAAATCGTCTGCAGTCAGATGATAGACAATGTGGAAAAAGGAAATATCCTAAATTCATGTCAATCTGTCTATAGGGAAGGATATAGTACGCAGGCATTATTGCTCAGTGTCATGGACGACATTTGCTTGGGAATTAATAAGATAATGGTGACAATTATGGTTCTTTTTTATTTACCAAGGCTTTTGATATGGTCCCTCATATGCTTCTCTTATCTAAACTAAAAAACTACGGGTTTTCTGCATGTGTGCTGAAATGGATAGCATCGTATTTATTTGCTCGTGGACAGTCTTTAAAGGGATTGGGAAATGAAAGATCTAAATGAGGTTACATTGACTCAGGAGTTCCGCAGGGGTCAGTGCTTGGGCCTCTTCTGTTTATTTTATTCACTAATGATTTAGGTACAGTGATAAAGTTCTGCATTCACATGCTATTTGTGGATGATCTGCATATCTATATCCAATTTGAGCCAGATCAAATCAATGCGGATATTGACCTAATTAATCAAGACATTAAAGGTATTTGTGATTGGACAAATACTAATAAGCTCAAGCTAAATCCTACAAAAACTCAGGCATTAATTTTAGGTAGTTGTCAGTATATCATTAGTCTAGACGTTGCATCTTCACCACCAGTGCAAGTGAACGGAATTGTGGTACCTTTTGTCAGTAGTGCTCGTAATCTGGGAATCATTTTAACCTCTACATTATCTTGGGATAAAGAGGTTGGAAGCATCTCCAGAAGGGTTAATGCTACGCTCAAACAACTACAGTTTAATTAGAATTCTTTATCCATTGAATTAAGAATCAAGCTGATCTCTTCCCTTATAATGCCGTACCTTGACTATTGTTGTGCGGTGTTCACTGATATTTCAGTAGAGCAGGATCATAAATTAACGAAGCTATTGAACTCTTGCATAAGATTCATCTTCAATGTAAAACGGGATGAACATATTACACCGTATCGAAAACAGCTTGGCTGGATGAGTGTAGGCAGTAGGAGAAAATTTTCTGTAGGATCTCTCATGTATGTGATATTAAGAACACACCGTCCGCAATATCTTCATGATAAATTTGTTGAAAGAGTTACTGTTACTAATGGGGAAGTTAGACACTCAGAAAGGTTTCGAGTTCAACCGAGCAGAACTGTAATTTTTCAGAAGTCATTTATTGTATCCACTACGACTTTGTGGAACAGTTTACTCAAAGACATAGTTAATACAGAGACAGTTTACTGTTTCCAAAGCAGAATTTCGCAGAATGAAGTGTCAAATTCTGTGTGTGTACATATGTATTTTTTACTGTTGTGTCCTTGAGGGTTCAGCCCAGGACAAATAAAGTATCAATCAATCAATCGGCCTCTGTCTCTCTGTCTCTGCCTCTCTGTCTCTGTCTCTATATCTCGGTCTCTGTCACTCTGCATGTCTCTCTGTCTCTCTCTGTCTCGCTGTCTATCTCTCTGTCTCTCTGTCTGTATCTCTGTCAGTCTGTCTCTCTGTCTGGCTCTCTGCCTGTAACCCATATGTGGCGCGTCCCCAGGTGGCGGATAGGGGAATTTTCGCTAGATATAGAGGGTAGGGCGGAAATAAAATACGCCTCGTGGGCCAAACAGACTGGGTGAAGGACACACCGAGAAAAAACCATGATCGGTTCCTGCTGTGGCCCACTGGGAGTGCCCCAAACTACGTCCGGCGTCCGCTGGAATGGCAATGGGCTGATGTGTGCTTGCACTGCCAATGTTTAAACAAACTTTTCCGCATTATTTTAATTTTGTTTAATTTTGATTAAAAAGATGTTAGTTAAGCGATGTTGTTTGCCTGAGTAAGAAATTGTAGATTAAAAGGTAATAAGTTATCAACTGACATACTTCAGACCAAAGAAGGAATCCATGAGATGTTGAAGATCCTTCATTCCTTATTTTTGTCGACGTTTCGAAAACAAATAGTTTTTCTCATGAGAACAAGAGCGTCATTAAAAAGTTGTAATTCATAATTCGAAGTCCAGTATTAGTACAATTGTATGTGGAAATTAAATAAGATACATAATTTTATTCTCTTCTCTCATTACTCTGTGAACAAAAATATAAGAAATTTAATTTGAATATGTAATTAAAATTTATACCATTTTAAATGTAACGGAAATTAAGTAAGGTTAGGTTAAAAATGTTAAACGTTACAGTCTTACACTATTAACCTAACAAATTTAAAAGACTAATAGCGGAAATTTGCTTTATTAAAAAAAAACAGTAATAATTATTTAAATATAATTTCTTACGTTAATAATTATAGTCCATTGTATAACATAATTTTAGATTGTTTAATTTAAAAAAAATTTTACTCAACTAATTAAATATAAAAGATTTTATCTAATAAAATTTGTAATTTAAAAATGATTATATATCTTAATCAACTTTTAATTTAACTAAATTTGTTAATTTATAAGAATTGTTAATTTAGAAATGTTAACTGTTAATCTTTTAATGTTTCAATTTGTTGAACTTTATCTTTTTCAAACAAAAATGTAAATTTAAAAAAAATGTATTATTGTATATTAACATATCCTGGAAGATATTTAAGTTTTTTTCTAACCGTCCAATTCAACATAAAATTACTATAGTAAAAAATCGTATTGATACATCTTTTAAATTATCACATGAATCCTTTCATGAATCAAACATTGAATTTATCAAAAAAAACTCTTTATTTTGATAATGATCCAATAGACTTTATTCAAACACATATTCATATCAAAATCAAAACAATTAAAGATTCTCTATCTAAACAGATACGAACATTGCTAGGAATTTTATATTTAAACCTTCAGTTTCTATATCCTTTCATGGAAAGATATCCTTTGTAATTAAAAGAATTTTGAATGATTTTAGTATTACAACAACTTTTAGGATTCACTGAATGATTGAAAAAATTATAAAATTAAGTAAAGATTCTCTAGAAATTTATCGACTTACTGATGTAGTATACAAAATTCAATGTTTTTATTATTATTATTATACCATTAATCCATTTCCCTATCGGGGTAGGCGTGATTTGCTCGGTTGGAAAATAGTAGTGTGTAGATGGGTATATAGGTATAGGGTAGATAGGTATGTAGGTGTAAGGTATGGATATTTTAGATTGATCTAGAATTCTCGTGTTATTCATTTAAATGACACGTTCGTTCCGCAACACTGCTCCAACTCAGGTTGCTGATAAATCTCTCTAGCGGTCACCCCAAGTGAAGAGTCTCACAAAATTGTGATGTGTGGTTCCCCACTTGGGCCCATTAGTATCCAAGGTCTTTGTTTTAGGCGACATTCACTTTATTGTCATTCTCTTTACAAACTATTTGTCGCCACACTTTTCTGTCGTGGCATACTACTCTAGCTTCCTTTACGTCGCTGCATTTTTTCATGCAAGCTTTTGTGTTTCTATGGCTTCTTATGTCTCTTCGGATTAATGTCTCATTTACAGATTCTAACCATTCTTTCGGCGGTCTACCTCTGGGCATTTTGCGTTTTACTTTACCTTTATATACTTGTTTGGTCAGTCGTTTATCTCTCATTCTCCCAAGATGTCCGAACCATCTTAACTGATTTTTTCCCCATATCTCAACTAGTGTCCCTCCTGTACCATATTCTTTGAGGATTATCTCGTTTCGGACTTTGTCCATCAGTGTTTTCCCGCACATTGTGCGCAGAAGTTTCATGCCGATCGCGTTAATTTTACTCCTGTCCTTTTCTTGACAGGTCTATGTCTCCCTACCGTATAGTGCAGTCGGTACGAATATAGAATTATGTATGGCCATTTTAGCTTTTTTTGATACATTTCTGTTTCTCAAAATGGACCCTGCTCTATCGATAACCTGCTTACCCTTATTTATGCAGCTATCTAACTCCCCACCTATTTTTCCGTCGCTAGTGAATAGGCTACCCAGATATACGTACTTGTCAACTTGTTCTAATCTGTCATCATTTGGGACAATGTTGCACATTGCTTTCTCACTTTTTTCCTCAAATACCATGATTTTTGTTTTACTAAAGTTAATTTTGAGGCCCATGTTCTTCATGCTTATATTAAGTTTATTTAACATTATTTGCAAGTCCTCGATTGATTCTGCCATAACAATGTTGTCATCTGCGAAAGCTAACCCACGTTCCTTCACTGTTTCGAGATCTACACCTTCTTCGTCGAAGAGGGCCGTTCTTATACACTTATCCATAAATATAATAAATAGCCATGAGGACATAACGCATCCATGTTTCACGCCTTGCACAATATCGAACCAGTCACTCAGTTTCCCATTTAACCTGACACTCGCTTTACTACCTGTATATATTTTTTTTATTGCTTGTAGGAGCCATCCATTGACTCCGTACTCTTTAAGGACTTCCCAAAGTTTACTTCTATTTACTTTGACAAATGCTTTTTCTAGGTCAACAAATGCACAGAAAACTTTCTTTCCTACTCTCAAGCTTTTTTCTGTGATCTGTTTTAAGCTAAATATCTGATCTGTACATGATCTTCTTGGCATAAATCCACTTTGGACTTCCCATATCTTTTCTTCTGTGATTTTCATTACCCTACGAATAAGTATTTTTGAGTATATTTTACTTAGGGTACTTAGTAAGCTGACACCTCTGTAATTACTGCAGTTGCTTTCATCTCCCTTTCTTCTGTATATTGGTACGATAGTCGCTTTTCTCCAATCGTCTGGGACTTCTCCCATTTCCATACATGAATTTATCAATTCGCACAACCTGTGAGGTATGTACTCGCCATCGTATTTAAGCATTTCAGCGCTAATACTGTCTACACCAGCAGCCTTACCGTTTCTTAAGTTCTTAATTATATCTCTAACCTCAGTGACATAAACTTTTTCAATTGGATTTTCTAATGCATTATGTTCTATGTCGCAGCCATGTTGCCCTATATCTTCACCTCCTAATAGTTCTTCAAAAAAGTCTTTTAAGGGTATGTGACACAGTCAAATACCTATATTACCGACATCACTTTTTCAGTTTATCAAATTTTTGTTTTGAACCTAAAATCTTTTTTTGTAAATAGAATATCGGACTGAAACTTTGTAATATGTATCAGAAGACCATAAACTACGTTTATGTACTTTATTTGAGTAGAAATTTCGCTAAAAATTATTTTCAAAGCAATTAAAACTGCGACCATTTTTTTACATATTGTCTTTGTACCTTGACATTTTTTGAACCTAAATACTTTTTCTATAAGTAAAATATCGGCTTCAAACTTTCAGAGATGCAAGAGCCGACAGTAAAGTACGTTTATGTACATCATTTTAGTATAAAGGTTCAAAAAGAAAAATTCCAACTAAATGTCAACAACGGTTGCCAGTTCGGTCGGTATTCGCTGTGAGCACGAAAATGCGAAGTCTGGAGGCCACTAAACGAAGAAAAATAACGATTTCAATACTTACATAATTCAACATTGAAACAACATATTTCACTCAACCTTTATGCTGGACACAACTCTTATAAAATATTATTGTAAGAACACCGAATCATCAATCTTTGACAGCGTGGACCCCATATTTCAGATGTAGACGAGCCAGCTGATAGAGCCTCGATTAGTGGCCGCCAGACTTCGCATTTTCGTACCCATCGCGAATACCGGAGTTGACATTTAGTTGGAATTTTTCTTTTTGCATCTTTTATACTCAAATGATGTACATAAACGTACTTTACTGTCGGCTCTTGCATTTCTGAAAGTTTGAAGCCGATATTTTACTTATAAAAAAAGTATTTAGGTTCAAAAAATCCACCCAGTTTTAATTTCTTCGAAAATAATTTTTTGCGAAGTTCCTCCTCGAATAAAGTACGTAAACGTAGTTTATTGTCTTCGCATACATTTTACAAAGTTTCAGCCCGATATTTTATTTACAAAAAAAGTTCTTAGCTTCAAAAAAAATTCGGAAAATTAAAAAAGTGAGGTCGGTAATGTAGGTATTTGACTGTGTCACACTCCCTTAAAGCGTCTACTATCCCTTCTATATCATATAGCATTTCACCTTTGCTGTTTCTCATGCTGACAAACTCTGTACTTCTATATGTATAATAGTTTCATAATTCCTTCAAAATCGTTTTGTATTTTAGTCTCTTCTTCTATTCTGATTTTATCTTTATTTTCCTTGACTAGTCGTTAAACTTTCCTATTTTTGTGTCTGTAATTATTGTTGAGCCTATTTCTCTTCTCATCGATAAGACCTGCGATGTTCAGCGTTTTTTTGTGCGCTTCTTTCTTTTCATTTTGGGCTGCCTTAATTTCATCATTCCACCATGCATCACCAGATTTTCTTCCAACAACCGCCGTACCACATACTTCGGCCGCAGTTGTAACAATGATATCCCGTAGTAAAGTCCACGTGCCCTCTAAATCTTTATTTTTTAATAGTTCCTCCCAAATTGTCTCATCTATACGTTCGTTAAACCTATTTTGAAAGCCTGTTCGCACTTCCGGTTTCTGTAAATTTTCAATCTTTATTCGCGTTTGTTTCGTTTTTTTTGTTCTCTTTCTTCTCCATCCCCGCCCTACATTTATTTTCGAGACTAAAAGGTAATGATCAGTATTGCATTCGGAACCCCTCATGACTCTTGTATCTTTAACTAGTTCTCTTAGTCTTTCATCCGCAATAACAAAGTCAATTATACTCTGGCTATTTCGTTTACGCCAGGTGTACATGTGGATCATTTTATGTCTAAACCAAATATTTGTAATAAATTGGCCCTTTTCTAAGCATAAGCTAACCAATTTTTCCCGTTATAATTTTTTCTTAATGGATCCCCAAAATTACCTAGCACCCTCTCTGTATCTGTATCCTGACGTTGGACGCCGACCCATCCGTTCATATCTCCTAGCAGAATGATTCTTTCACGTTGATCGCAAGTACTTATTGTATCATTGAAAGTATCCCAGAAGACGTCTTTGACTTCTCTCGGATCACTGTCGACTGGGGCGTAGCACGCAATGATAAATAATCTTCTGATTCCTTCCTTCATTCTAACCCACAGCAATCTGGGCGATACATACCCTTGATCTTTGAGATGCTGTCTTGCTTTTTCATTCATAATTAAACCGACCGCTTCACTACCATTCCGAGGCTACTTTATTGTTTGTATTATTCATGTTTAGAGTGTACACCCAACTAACACCTTTATGCGCGAAATTTATTTTGCGAGTCGAAATCATGTCCATGTTTAGTAGTTATCTGTTTTACGGTGGAGAGTCTAGTTGTAACGTTAGTTCCACCAAAACTTCTGTTACTGGGGGGTGAGGACAAGGAAAGGAAACCGAGAGAGAGTCGCAATTGGTTGATGTTTTATGCTGAGAAGGTCACCAGCCTTCAGCAGCGTTGTATTAGATAGGAGTTCATATGTTTCCATCTGCCGATTCCCGGCTCACATCTAGGCATGGAACCAAAAACTCTTTTTTTTTCTCGCACCTCATCATATGAGGCCTGTGGATCTAAATTTTTATTGAGAAGAAAGTTTCAGCGTTATTTGAAGTTTTTAGCTTTAGAAATCACATTTGATCGCAAGATTAATATAAAATATTATAAAGTAATCATCCGAAAAATAGTTTTGGATATTTTCCATTCTCTTCCCAATTTTCAGGTGGCACTTGAGTCACACGGTTAGAAATCATTTATGAAATTGTCTGTATTCAGAGACGCATTTATGAAAATAATCAAACTTTAGAATTTTATATTTGGTTTCTTTCTTTCAATGTTAGGAGAAACGACCTGCTCCTTCAAAAACTCGCGGGCGACTGATTTTGAGAACAAAGGGCACCATGTGTCCAGGGTCAGTTTACAATAACGTCGTATTTTAAAGTTAACCGTTGGAAATATTGAGTGCTTTAAAAGGATTTTTCTGAGATATTCTCGAATATGTAAAAAAATCTCTGAAATACTGTGGAGGTCTTGATTTATTGTGAACAAATTAATTGGAAATATATTGAAATACTTTTATAAAATTCAGTGAAAACCATTAAATTAATCTCTGGAATCTGGCAAGAACTTGAAAATTTCTCTCAAATTAGGAAATATCTCAATATACTTAAAAACTTTTGAAACACCGTGAAATCTCTCATAAAGTATCATAAAATACCGCGAAAATTTCATGGAATTCTTTATTTCCTGAAATTTCACATTTAAAACGCCCCAAAATCCCTTAAAATTATCCTGAAATTCTTTTAAATCATTGAATTCAATTGAAATAAAAAGTAAGATTTTCCATTGAATTCATCCCATTAAAGAAAAATTAAATTAGTCCCTGGAACCTGTCAACAAGCCCTAATATGCCAGGATTTCTAAAAGAATAAAAATTTTGAAATTCCGTTCAAACTATTAACATCAATTGAGAATTCCTTCGAATACCCCAAAATAATTTCAAATCACTATAAATGAAAATCTTGAAATACCTGAAAGAGAAAACAAATTCTGGAATTCTATGAAGTAACTCTGTTTTCCTGAATAAATTTGTTGAAATTTGATAAAGAATTAATTATGTATACATATATCAAGCTTTTTCTGCTTGAAATATTGGAGTTCAAATAATTAAAATAATTGAATTGAAAATAATAGGTTTTAGTGAAAAATAGATAAACATATGAAGCTCCCCCCCCCCCCGCTTAATCATCATATGAGGCGGGTGGGTCTAAATTTTTATTGAGAAGAAAGTTTCATCGTTATTTGAAGTTTTTAGCTTTAGAAATCACATTAGATCGCAAGATTAATATAAAATAGTATAAAGTACTCATCCGAAAAATAGCCTTGAATATGTTCCATTCTCTTTCCAATTTGCAGGTGGCACTTCAGTCACACGGTCAGAAATCATTTATGGAATTGTCTGTATTCAGAGACGCATTTATGAAAATAATCAAACTTTAGAATTTTATATTTGGTTTCTTTTTTTTCAATTTTAGGAGAAACAACTTTCTACTAGAATAAAAAAAGACTATGATAATTTTGGACAAAACCCTAAGAATCATAAAGTTATAGCTAAACACCAGGTTGAAACTGGAAATTTAATTAATTTGGGAGAATGTTACAGTCTTACACCAAGAACCTCACAAATTTAAAAGACTAATAGCAGAACTGTTCTTTATTACAAAAACAGTAATAATTGTTTAAATATAATTTCTGACCTTAATAATTATTCTCCATTGTATAACATAATTTTAGATTCTTCAATTTGAAAAAAATAAAAGTTTTTAAATCAAATAATTAAATATAAAAGATTTTATCTAATAAAATTTGTAATTTTAAAATGACTATATATCTTTATTAACTTTCAATTTAACTAAATTTTTAAATTTATAACAATTGTTAATTTATAAATGTTAACTGTTAATCTTTTGATGTTTCAAATTGGTGAATTTTATCTTTTTCAAAAAAAGTGTACATTTAAAAAAAAGTAATGTATCTTAACTTATATTCAATTATTTATGAACAGTTTCATTGTAACAAGATTTTGTAATTGATCGTTTATACTTTTTTATTTTTCTTTATTTTTTAGTTATTAATCTTAGATCCCAAGTTATACAGTTTTATGTTTCGTAATTGTAATTTTTCCTCTTCGTTTATGTATCTCTTTTTCTTTTTCTCGTTTAGTACGTGAAAAATAGAGAAAAACGAAAATTTTGTCTCTCATTCATAAAATGTTTTTATCAATTTTCATTATTGATCCTCAAGATAAAACAATTCTAATTGCAATTAGCATTGCATTTAAGATGAAGTTTTCATCTATTATTTATTTAAAATAATACAAATCTCAATTTGGTAAATATAAATTAATTTTTCTCTCAACCTAACCTTACTTAATTTCCGTTGCATTTAAAATGGTATAAATTTTAATTACGTATTTAAATCAAATTTCTTATATTTTTATTCACAGAATAATGAGAAAAGGAGAAATATAAAATTATGTACCTTATTTAATTTCCACATGCAATGGTACTAATACTTGACTTTTATTATGAGTTACAACTTTTTAATGACGCTCTTGTCCTGATGAGTAAAACTATACGTTTTCGAAACGTCGACGAAAATAAGGAATAAAGGATCTTCAACATCTTATGGATTCTTTCTTTGGTCAGAAGTATGTTAGTTAATAACTTATTACCTTTTAATTTGTTTCACTTATATTCTTGTTGATTTTAATCTTAGTGGAATAGCGTATTTATGGTTCAAACATATCATCGTAACCTTTATCCCACGTGCTTCGGACTCTTTATAATACTTTAGAGTACATTATGTTTCAGTTAGTTACTTTTAATTGTTTTTCATATTCGTGAAATAAATTACTTAAAATTAAAAGCAATATAATTGTTCAAAAATGACTTCTTTGAAAATTTAAAATTCGAATATTCTGATCCAATGTGGCGACCACAAATTTTGAAAAATTCAATGAGTTTTCGGATTTTGATGAAAATTGGTACCAGGGGGTTATTTGGGGCACTGAATACGAATTCAAGGTCAAAATTCTTAATGGCTGATCCAACATGGCGACCAAACATTTTCAAAAATCCTGTAAGTTGGCGGATTTGGATAATAATTTGTGCTAGAAGGTTATTTAGGTCGCTGAATACGAATTCGAGGTTCAAATTTGAAATTTTCAAAAAAACTGATACAATATGGCGACGATGAAAATTGGCACTAGGGGGTTGACTTAACGTTGCTAGTTCCCTCCCTGCTAAAAATTCCGGACGGATTTCGGACAAATTTCCGAATCTGGAATTTGTCCGAAATTTGTCCGGTCGAAGGAGCACGGAAATGAATCCGAATATCATCCGGTAGAATCCGAAAGTTGTACGGTCTGATGGATTCGATCAGTCCGGGTTAGATCCGGTTGAGCCCGTATTTTGCACGGTCTGACGGATGCTATAAATCCGGATTGTGTCCGGGACGTCATCCGGATTCTATCCCGGTGTATTAAAAAATTTCCGGATAAAGTAGAACGAAAAAAAATAATAAATCTGTATATTGTCCGGTAGAATCCGAAAGTTGTACGGTCTGACAGATTCGATCAATCCGGATTGTATCCGATCATGTCCGTTCATTATGCGGTCTGACGGACCGCCTAAATGTTATATAACAACGTTATATAAGCAGTTTACACACTATAAATGCATTCTTCATTTATTTGACGCACACAAACCTATTTCTATAGCTTAACTTAACACTACTACATATATAACGCACTTCACTAACGCAGAATATCGCACGCTGGGTATATCGGTCGAAACGGTCCTTATATACTAACCAAGAAAATGTTTAGCGCTTGTGAGAAACAAACGATAAATCCGGATTGTGTCTGGTTGAGTCCGTGTTCTGTACGGTCTGAATGACGCGATCGATCCGGATTGTGTCCGGTCATGTCCATATTTTGTACGGTTTGTCGGATGTGATGAATCCGGATTGTGTCCGGT
>CAKNYM010041943.1:7437-28058 GCA_932195095.1 Andricus curvator | reverse complement strand
CAACTTGATTTTCGGTCAAATGAAACTTAGGTAATATGGAATTTGGGTTATATTCATGCGCCTCGGCTGCATGACACCAAAGAGTGGTGTTAAATACGATATCTCTAAGATACCAGGTCGTCGCCTAGAGTATGCAGACCTTACCCCCGCATTTAGGGCTCTACTAGCGTGGATCGTATATTTCCCTAGCTACACGTGGGATCAAGATGGAGCCAAACGAAAGTAGAAACAAAAGCGTGTGTAAGCAGTTTTGAGGTGAATTGGATGTGCCCGAGGAATTGGAAATAAGCCACAAGACGGAGGTGATAAGGGACACGACAATCGCGGAACGGCATATTGGTGATAACTCTGAGCTCATCAAAAATCTAAGCAGAATTCTGAAAACTATGGTGGACTTCTGCAATTCAAAGAAGAACATGTTCATGCTAATTAGGCGCGGACTGAAAGAAGTGATCAAAGTGGTAGAGAAGATGGAGACGGTCATATTTTATACGAAGTGGCACTACGGTTCTATACCGCCGGGTGTTAGCCACACAGTCGGGAAGAAGCTTAAGGAAGCTAAAGAGAAAGCTGGGCTGAAAAAGGACACGAGCCACAGGGGTACCCAGACCAAAGAAGTCGTGGAAACTCCCACACCC
Source organism: Andricus curvator (assembly GCA_932195095.1). Taxonomy (NCBI): domain Eukaryota; kingdom Metazoa; phylum Arthropoda; class Insecta; order Hymenoptera; family Cynipidae; genus Andricus; species Andricus curvator. Next base: position 27,420 of record CAKNYM010041943.1, on the reverse strand, counting down.
ATTTATGAGAGCATCATTTTCTATTATACACATTAAATATTGAAAAGTCTTGAATTGCAAATCATAAAAATTGAAGAATATTCCCTTGTAAATATTAAAAATTGAACTATATACCCAGTCCAAAAAAGAACGTTTAAAATCACATAATTTAAAACTATAAATATTCCAAATTGATGAATCTTCAACTGTAAATCTTAAGAGGTATAGAATTCTAAATTGAAACCCGTTAAAATTGGAGAATTTCCACTTGTAAATCTTCAAGATTGAACTTAATATGTATTCCAAAAAACATTCAAAATTACACACCTACCTTATAAATTTAAATCTTAAAAATTGGATAAGTGTTGAAAAGTCTTGACTTTCCATCTTCAAATTAATCCAAATTTGAGAACTTTGCTTTATAAATCTTTAAAATTAAAGAGTTTTCAATTGTAAATCTTCAAAATGGATCAGTGTGGAAAATGGAAAACATCAGAAAAATTCAGAATTCCGAAAGCATTCAGAAAAAAAATTGTTTTAAATTAAAGAAACCGTCTCCTTAACATATTTTTTTCAGTTAACCAAAGATAACTTCCGAATGAAGAAAATCATTCTAATTAGAAGAAAAAATTTTAGTTGAACAAAAAACATCTCTTTTAAGAATATCTTAATACGATATAAAGCCCTGAACTAATTTATTAAATTATTTCTTTGTCTCTAATTCCTGCTGGGAGAAAGTCTTATATTTAAATACAAGTAATCTGCATACAGATTACTGAAAGCCGTTCAGAATTAAATCTAAAATTGTACAGAAGCTGATGTAATAATTCTAATATTTATTTTAATTTATAATAATTATTATATATTTTATAAGTGATATTAAAAAATCTTCTTTACGATTGCCAAGAAGTTGATCATTTTAGACAATGAGATTTAAAAAAAAATTCCAAAGTACCTAAAATATTTTTTTTCTAATGAAGGATGACTCTAGAGAGTACAAAAATATAAAACTAAGAGATCAAGGAATATATTTGTGGTGCACATAAATTTTACAAGTTGTTAAAGGTCACGTGACAGGACATGTGACTATAACAAACAAACAAAATTTCAAAAATCTATTAAAAATGTATGCAGAATAGATAAAAATATGGGAAAGTTTACTACTTTCACGATTTATTTGATTTTGACTTCAGCGTTTCAAAATATCCTCTTGTTCTATAATATGATAAATTATTATCGAGCGTTACCGGATAATTTATAAACAATATTACGCAAGAGTCGTGATCATTAATCAATGTTATTTGGAGACAACGTTGATAAATCGATTTCTAAACACTAATATATTGACCAATATATTAAACAATTTCAATATAAGTGATATCTTTGAATCTGAAATATTTGAAAAATCGTGTTAATATTATTCAGAAATTTTACAATTTTCAATTTGTATGTTGGGACAGGTGCTTGACACGACATTGTGCCTTCTTTTTTAACGAATTAATAAAAAATAACTGGGACTTAAAGTGGTCAACTTCTTGATATAGTAATACTTATAGTACATACAGTACTTGACGAACGATTTCGATCATAATACACGCGGATTAAAATGTAATAAAACGAGATTATGCACTTTTCTCAAATCTGTTATTGAATCTGTTAACTTTGTATTTTTAAAAACAATTTAGAAGATTGAAATTCTTTACTATAGGTTTTAGATATTTTTACTTCCTGTTCAATCTGTCGTCCAATCTAGAAAAATAGATGATCAATTCTGAGGGTATATTTGGTAAATAGTTCAAAACCAAAGCCACATAAAAATTTTTAAATAAATTTGGGGTTAATGGTAATTTAAAAAATTATATAAAATACTTTGTACAAAGTACTTGTAATCCTTTGATATTAAAGTCCTTATACCGTTATTGTAGACTTTTATTGTAATTACTGAACTTTAACGTTATACTATTATGTTAGATACTATTATCTATATATTATTATTTATATTATTCTATATAAAAAAGTGGTGAGATGAAATATCTCGAAAATCTCGCACTCAGTGTTGTTGTAAACCTGATTGTCTTTTAAATGATTTGAAATTTCTCCATTTATTTCGTTTGCAATTTAAAAATTAAATCCGCTGCTTATTTTACATTTGTTTACAACTATTGATTTATTGATATTCGTTATGGTGTTGAATTATTTAATTGTTTTTGCAAATACAGATCTTGAATTATCTACTTTGATAAGAGAATAAAACTTTATTTCATTAAATAATGAAAAATTATTCATTGCTGTTAATTCTTTAATATCAAGAAGTTGATCACTCAAATTTTGAGGAATTTTAAAGGATTTCAAGGTATTCTAGATCAATTTAAAAGATTACAAAGAATTTTAGAGGACTTCAAGGGATCTTAAAAGATTTCAAGTAATTTAAAACGTTTTCTACAGACTAAAGATTTCAAAGACTTTCATAGAATATTTATGAATTTTCACCGATTTAAGAAGATCTTAAAAGATTCCAAGAAATTTCTTAAAACCCCAAAGTATTTTAAAATGTTTTTAAGAATGTCGAAGTCATTTTAAAAAGATTCAAGGGATTTCGCCAGATTTCAAGTTAGTTCTAAAGATTTCGAGGGGTTTTACAGGATTATAAGTGATTTATCAATATTTTGAAGAATTTCAGTAGATATTTAAAAATTGCAAAATGTTTAAAAATATGTATTTCAAGGAAGTTTAGCAGGTTTGGAAGATTATAAGACATTTCAAATGATTTCTAGGGATTTTGAACAAATTTACGGAATTTCACGAGCTATTCAAAATTTCCAATTGATTATGAAGAATTTAAAAAAATGTTGAAGTATTTAAAAGTATTTGAAATTATTTTAAGGGATTTTACGGGATTTCAGAGAAATTCTGCTTTCAGATTCATGAGCTTTCAGAAAATTTAAAGGCATTTTAAGGAATTTGGAAAGGTTTCAAAAGTTTTAAAAAGTTTCCAGAGTGTTCAAACTTTCCTTTATTTTAATGTAATTTAATTTACTTGTATTGTTTTTACAGGGTTTGTGGCCAGTGAACCGTTCGTAGCCATTTTTTTTATGTATTCCCGTATTTTAAGTATTAGAACCTATAAGAAAAGTGTAGCCCTTTTCAGGGCAATGCAACTTATTAGTACTTAATATATAGGAATATTCAATAATAGCGCGCACAGCGCGCGTGTTTCTTCTCTATTTGTTAAAAATATTACTAAACAGTATCAATTCACCCCACTCCCTATTTAACATATCATATTATTCTTTCGAACCCCCATCCCCAAAAAAGCTGTTACAGAATTTATGGGTGGCCCCTAATTTATTTTCAAAAGGTAAGGGAAGAATTTTCCGAGACTTCCAAATTGAAATAGAGACTTTAGTACAAGATTGCAGGAACCTTTTTCCAAGTCCGTAAGAATAAAAAATATATGCTAGACTGCCAGGGAGATGGATGGGTTGTATAACGGATTTCAGAGATAGTATAATAGAAATCAGCCAGAAGTTGGCTCGAGTGGGCAATCAGAATATAGGGAAAATGCAAGTTTAGAGGAAGTTATGGATTGAGTTGTTAATCTCTGCCAAGGGGAGATGAATCTTTCCAATAAGACTTCCGAAACTTATATTGATATAAGCTAAATTAATGAAAACCTAAACTGCTGAAATTTAAATTGATAGAAATTATACCACTTATGTCTGTTCATTTTCACTGAAAGAAAAAGAAGTCTAATTTACTTTATTGCATGGTGGCTTCTCTCTAATTTGTGGCATTATAAAAATTAGCATCTTGCTTTATTCCGGATAGACTTGTCCATTAATTTCTGACCATTCTGCTACTTGCAATATACTACTTGCTTCTGTAATAAAGCAATTAGGTTAAAGCGACTCTAGAGATAAACTTTATACGTTTCTATAGTGAGATTGAGTCGCACAATATAAAATTTATGAGGTAGGTAACGAGACAGAACAATTGCGATGTCAAAGAGCTCATTTTATCTTCATTTGATTCTCTTCCGTCCTTGCAAAATGGTTTAAAAATAAGGAATATTTCACATAGGGATGAAAAAGCTTTTCTATGTCATTGAAAGATGATTAAATTTTAACAGAAAAATAGCTATTGATAGCAAAAGTTTGAAAAATATCATTTATCAGTCAAATATTATTTAATAGTTATCAACAATAAATAATATTGGAATTAAATCACAGCGCTCAAGGCTTTATCTATGCATTAATTTGGGTTGCTCCAGACACTCATATCATAGTTAATCAATATCCACCCTGTGAACGCAAATCGCATGTAGGATCACCTGTAATATGATGAGTTGTGAGCTCTGATTACTGGTAGCGAAACACAATCTCTGCAGAAATGGCATTGTTATACCATTGATGATATATTTATCATTTTACATTTGCTTTAATATTGACATTAGCCCTATAAAAAAATGGTGTAATAATATGTATCGAAAATCTCGCAATCATTGTTGTTAAAAACCTTATTAGATTTTCATTACTTGAAGTTGTTCTATATCTTTAATTTGAAATTTTTTAATGAAATCTACTAATAATCATTATAATTTGAAGAAGATTTAGTATCTTTCAACAATTTTAGATTATATTAGTCTTTTTTGTCGTAAATCAGTATCTTCAATAATAAAAATAGATTTCAACAAAAATTCATAACTTTTAACAATTTCAGTGTTCTACAACAAAAATTCCTATTTTAAAACAAAAATTATTATAATTTGAACAAGATAGAGAATCTTTTAACAATTTTGAATTATGTTCGTGTTTTTTTTGTCGGAAATTATTTTTTTTTTTAAATATAAACAATAGATTTCGAAGAAGAGTCACAACTTTTATAAGAAGTCATTACATCAAAACAGAAACATACATGTTCCTTTTTTCTGATCTTACAATCTTTTATAAATAATAAACTGAAGATTGATAACCAAAAGTTAAAATTTAATTCCGTGAACTAAATCCAAAAATACGACGTTTCGGCCAATTCTGTGAGCCTTCTTCAGGTTCTTTTTCAATTCCAAACTTTTGGAGTTTGGAATTGGCCGAAACATCGTCGTATTTTTGAATTTAGTCCAAGGAATTAAATTCTCAGTTTTGGTTATCAATCTTCAGTTTGTGATTCACAAGAGCTCATAAGACTGGAAAAAAGGAACATATGTTTCTGTTTTGATATTTGAACAATTGAAGAATTTTTGACTTCTCGATTATTCGTTATGAATTCTCCGAAGTAGTTTTTTTTTCTTAAATCATTACACAAATAACAAGATTTTCAATTTTTGAGCAGTTTCAGATTATATATATTAAAATTTTTAACAGAAAATCAGATATTTTAAACAAAAATCATTCGATTTTGAGAGTTCATACGTTTTTAACTCATGTATTCTATTTTTACATATTTTAGCTATTTTAGGTTATGTCAGCGTTTTACTACAAAAATTGGTATTATTAAAACAAAAATCATTGAGGTTCAAAAAAAATTTGCATATCTTGAACAGTTTCAGGTTATAACAAAGTTCTTTACAAGGTATCAGATATTTTAAAGAAAAATTATTCGATTTTAATGGTTCATAATTTGTTAACGACAATATTAGGTTACATTAGCGCCTTACATACATACATACATTGATTAGCAGTTCGAACTCGAAAGTTCATTGCCTCACTACCCGATTTCGGTAGTGTTTCTAGGTGGATATTTACTACCAATGTGGGCCCACCACACCCACGACGGGCCAACAGCACGCAGTATTCCTGAACGGTCACCCAGCCAAGTACTAAACGCGCCCGACAATGCTTAACTTCAGTGATCTTACGAGAAATGGTGTTTCCAGCGTGGTATCGCCGTTGGCGATATTACATTAGCGCCTTACATCAGTAATACATACATAGATTAGCAGTTCGAACTCGAAAGTTCATTGCCTCAATACCCGATTCGGGTAGTGTTTCTAGGTGGATATTTACTACCAATGTGAGCCCACCACACCCACGACGGGCCAACAGCACGCAGGTATTCCTGAACGGTTACCCCTCCAAGTACTAACCGCGCCCAACAATGCTTAACTTCAGTGATCTTACGAGAACTGGTGTTTTCAGCGTGGTATCGCCGTTGGCGATACTTACATCAGTAATGTGTGTCCTAAAAGAACAATCATAATAATTTGATTGAGATTTAGAATCTTTTAACGATTTTCGATTATGTTAGCGTTTTTCGTCAAAAATTGGTATTTTCAGTTTAAGAATTATATTTTGAGAAAGATTCACATATCTGAACAATTTTAGGTTATGTTAGCGTCTTACACCAAAACTTTATATTATTAAAACAAAAATCATTAGATTTCGATGATGTTAAGTTATGTTAGTAGTATAACAGGGGGACTTTTGGATACAAATCCCTGCACCGACATATTACCGACATCTAGAATTTTCGCAAGGTGGTTGACCTGGAAGCTTCTAGAAGGAATTTGAAGGTTATATGTTTAGTGTGCAAGAGAGCTTTCTCAGAATTGATAAGTGAGGGTAAATATTTTTGAGGTTACATGTGAAAATTTCGTAAGGTGATTGACCTAGGAAGCTTCTAGAAGGAATTTGAAGGTTATTTGTTTAGTGTGGAAGAGATTTCGCGGAATTGATCAACGTATGGTGTGAAATGAGTCTTTCAGGGTGGCATTTAATGCGCTGACCCTCACTGGTTATGTATGTGAAAAACGTTGCTTCGAATTGAAGCACGTACGAAATATGCTAATTTATTATTTTCTCAAGACTCTTTCCGTTTCTCTTATCAATCGGAACCACCTGCAAAATTAAATACAGTAGCCTACGCAGCATCCATAGGGTCTAATCACTCGTTATGTTTTATGAAAGCATTCCTATGATTTTAAGCACAGGGGGTATTGTATTTCATATCAAGGACTTATTGATCTTATTGATGAAGAAAAAATCTGAAAAACAAAGTTTACTACGAATTCGGTTAAGTGAACATTTGAAGAATATTCAAGAATTAAAGAACTGAATTAAGAAAAGATCTGAGTTCAATTTTGTATTGAAAAAGTTTGAGTCTGTAAATCTAAGTGAAAGAAATGGATTTTTCAAAATTAAATAAAGCTGCTAATGTGGTGTCAACAAAGAAGCTGAAGGATCTTACTGTTGGAGGCTTTTATCACATTTCCAATCTGAGGCGAGTTGAAACCAAATACGGACCTAAGATTCTTGCTGAAATTGAAAATAGCTACATTGTGTTTCTACCTCAACGAATTGACGAATTGGACATTGCTTGAAGATTTTAAAAAAGAGGCTGCTGAGAAGGAGGTTTTCATAAAATATCTAGGAGGGAAATTCAATCAGATTTAATTCGTTTCTACAGGTGTGGATGAGATTGATGTTTAAATAATCAATATGCCATACATGCCTAAAAGTCAAGTGGTGATGGCAACTACATATAATTTGGATCCATCGTTTACGAAGCAAGCTGTCTTTGGACTGGATGTTGATAAAGACGGAAAGTTATCATCATGTATCAAATTTATGAGCAGTCATCCTCGATGTTGCATCGTCCTCAAAACAGAAGACAGGGAAGTGTTTAAAAGTTTCTTTAAAGTTTTTGAGTTATTTTTTAATGGTGAGAAATTTAATCTAAATTGTAATTTAATTGAATGTAAAAATTTTCGATTACGTTTTGGACTGTATCTCGGTGAAAATATTATTTCATTACAACAACCAGGAACAAGTGATTCGTATTACCCATTTCTTTTGCGAAAAACAACTTTTGAGATACTCTGTGACCTTAAAAATTGTATAACACATTGTTTTTATGATTTGTTAATAGAAACATATGTAACAACTATATTAGATATGATTATTAAAAATATAGCTGAGTCTCTTTGGGGTAAAAAGAATGTTGTGTATAGTGAAAAAGCAGTTGGATGTTATATTGTGAAAAAAATATCAATTATTGAAAAAGATAGCTGGATATAGAACTTCATGCATGTATTTTCATACTTTTTCTGAAAATTGTCACATTTAAGATTGAATATTTAAGACGAAAAGTTTTACAAAAATTGTCTGAATGAACAATGCTAGAAAATAGTTATGTATACAAAAAATATGTATACATTTATCTGTTCCATGCCATTGTTTTTAATAAAATTATAATTATACTTATCACTCTTATTATTTTTAATATTAAGGTATCAAAAGGAATCAAAAGCGGATGAAATAGTGAACAAAAATTTTATTTAGGAAAAATAATGAGTACACGAATTTGTTACATATTAATTATATACTAAACTTATCAATCCAACTATTATGGTGATTATCAAATCCTAACCATTTTACATACATTTTATTTCCTTTCTTTCGAAGTACTTTTTCCACCAAATAAATATCTGGGAATTTAACTTTAGTTAATTCTTCCTCATAAAAACAACCAGTTAGAGGTTTTTTTTGATAATCTTCAATGAAATACGTTACTGGTAGAGTATTTTTTATTTAACTAATTGCAAATTTTCCAGTTGTCCAATTTGGTGTATACCCTTTCTCAAAAATATGTTTAAATTAACTAATTCTTACTTTATCACCAACTTTAAATTTTTGTTGCATAACATTTCTACTTACTACAAACTTTTTGAATACATTTACTAACAATATCTTCTCATTCCGTTTCGTCACATCATTTAGTTTCATTTTAATTGTTCGATGTTTGGTATTATTATAGGAAGAAACTAAGTCTGACAAAATATTTAACCATACGTGGTTACCTTGCAAACTGAACTGAATCCACATTTTATTTTTCAGAGTTCGGTTGAATCGTTCACAAATTGACGCATTTAAATTACTAAAAGTTGAATACATGTTAACATCATACTGTTTCATAAGACTTTTAAAGCTTGAGTTGTAAAATTCTCGACCCTTATCTACATGTAATTTTTTTGGAACACGTCCTTTCACAAGGATTGATTTTATCACAGCTGTCACATCTTCACTTTTTTTAGTTTTCATTGGAATTGACCAAGCGAATTTTGAAAATATATCAATTACCGTTAATATATATTTGTATCCTTTATTTTCACGTTCATATGCTTGCATTTCAACAAGATGTGCCTGCCAGGTTTCATCAATACCACGAATATCAACATGTCGACGTTGATAATTTTTTCTAGTGGGCCTATGCAATTCCTTCACCACTTGTAGTTTCTTCTCATCCATTTTTATGTTCATTCAATTTTAAATCCAGTTGAGAAATGAGTTTATCATTTCGATACACTAGTTCTGCAATTGTTTTCAAATGATTTTTGAATTGTTCCCTAGGTCCACCTATAGATGATTCCTGAGCTTGAATCATCATGTTATTTTTTACCACTTCAGTTCGTAAAGAAACTATAATGCTGTAGACTTCACTATATTCTTGTTTACACGCTGCATCAGACTTAAATTGATTGCATCATTTTGATTTTCAGCTTCACCCACGTTACACAACTTTTTGTTCTCAATATTGAAGTGTCCACCCGGTGTAATTTTGAATCCAATACCGGGCGGTCCATGATTTATAATTTCAGCTCCTTTAAACTCAGGTCCAAATACATCGATAATCATCGTGGAAATGATAGTCATTTTGATGAAACACTAATTAATTAATGATTTCAGCTTCCCGCAATTCCTCAATAATAGATATAATTTGATTTCCATGACTGGGATTTCCAGCTGCTTGAGACGCTAATAGTAAACCTAATCGATCCCCTAATTCATTTGGATTATCCCAATAAACGTAATCTAATTTACTACCTCATTATCAATCATATATTTTGGTATTAATCCTCTCTCCAATGTAGAACTTTTTTTTTCTTTTTTAGCTTTAGAAGGAGATTCAAGTACCAATTTTTCTACAAAATTTTTGAATTTTGAAGATTTACTCTCACGAAGAGCTTAATCAGCTCTCTAATGTTTTTGATGTGCATTCGTTGAAATTATAATCTGTTTATAATTTTCGAGGTTACGATCATCTATAATTATATTATTAGGCTCCTTTTTGAACAAAATTTCAAGCAAATCTTCACTATTTGGGTACTTCTCATCACCTACATTAAAATAATTTTGACTAAAACTTATCGGTGCGTTACTAAATAAATAAATATTTATTTCTCTCCCCTAACATAAGAAGATAATTACTTGCAATAGCATTACATGAAGTAGAAGAAGTTGATTGATCTAAATCTTGCGTGTTTTCGAATGATTTTGATCCAATAGCTGATTTGAATGAAGATTCATAGTAATCACTTTGCTCATTTTCCTCCTGCTCCTCCTCCTCCTCTCCACTTATTTCTCCTTCAATCTTTTTTCCTTCTTGTGGGAAATAATCCTGTGAATTAAGTTTGTTAACATTTTTAAAATCATCAACTCATCACTTAAAGTTTGTTCAAGTGATTCTTTACCTAATTTTATCATTCTATGTTTTTTTCGAATGGCTGCACTAGCCTTAGCAATTTGATGTAAAATATTTTTATGAGAAAACATGTTGATATATTAAAGTTCTAGTAGGTACTGCCCCCTTTTTAATTAGTTGTTTAAATTTATAAAGCAGACAAATCCTTTTCTGTATCTACCTTGACTAATATTATTATCTTTTTTAATTACTACAAAACCATACTTATTTTTATTCCAATAAGTTAAACATAATTCCTTAAATTTAACATAAGACATGTCAGTATTCACGTGATCATCATACATATGTTTCAGATTAATTTCATCTTGTTTAAATAACACTAATAAATTAACATTATCACGTATTAAATGCTTTGGAATTCGAGCATAAGTCTGACATAAGTAGAAACAGTCAACGTTCTTGTGGCGACCCATGTCAAAGAAGGCTTTAATGTTATCTTGCTTCTCGCATGCCACATCATCAAATATAAATATTGAGTCAGGTCGTGCCTCACTCGGCGTCACTACTTCACTATGCTCGTTGTATGGAAAGTATTCAACCCCATCTACCAACTGTAGAACTTTCTCCAGAAATATATATTTTGGTTGATTTAAAGACTTTGAGTATACATATTATACATTTTCAAATCTTAACCCATTTGGATTTTTAAGTAGAGTAAGTAAAGCATTCATTTTCCACGATTGGATGGTCCACAAAATATAGCTCGTACACTATTTGGTAGTAAATCCCCATGTTGTTTCTTTTCCTTACTTTTTAGAGGTTGTGTGATATCATCAAAATTCACCGTAAGTATTTTTTTTGGCTGTGCCTTAAATTTCATCTCAAATGCAAAAAACTATAAATAATATGTTTTATAAAATTACTAGTCAGTTTCGAAAGTCTTCTCACTTGGTTATAAACATGCGTGTAAAGAAAAAAAATAAAGTCAGTTGTTAACGAACATTCAAACGAAGTAGACGTGGCGGTTGATGAATTAATAAATTAATTAATAATTTTCCTGTAGAATTGCATATACCAGGTTATTCATATTGTGGACCTGGTACAAAATTAACAAAACGTCATGCTTGAGGAGATCCAGGAATCAATTCTCTAGATCAAGCTTGCAGAGATCACGATATTGCTTATTCTCAAAATAGAGAAAATATTGAGCTGAGAAACATAGCTGACAAAAAATTATCTGAAAAGGCTTGGAATCGTGTTTTAGCTAAAGACGCAGGATTAAGTGAAAAAGTTGCAACGTAGGCAGTAGCAAACACAATGAAGCTTAAGTCAAAAATGGGTATGGGGTTGAAAATTAAAAAGAAAAGAATGGATATGGGGTTGAAAAATAAGAGAAAAAAAGGGGGGTGTAAAACTAAGGAATTAGCATTACGAAAAATTGTAACAGCTGCTAAAGAATCAATGATTGTTGGTCAGGATGCACAATCAGTAATTAAATCAGCTCTTCAAGGTGCGCGGGCAGCTGTATGAAAAGCTGGTGGGAAGCGAAACATAAAGAAATCTCGATTTCTGCCCACACCAACTAAAACTGGCGGTCTTTTACCTTTTCTTATACCACTCTTTGCAGGCCTTATTGCAACCAGGCGTTAGCTGGTGGGGTAGCTGGTGGGGCTGCGGGTGTAGCTAAAGCAATAAATGACATGAGTGCAGCTAAAAAGCAACTTGAAGAAACCAAACGACATAATCAAACTATGGAATCTATCACAATGGGGAAGGGTTTATATTTTAAGCCTTATAGACAAGGCCTAGGTCAGTCAAAAACCTTTAGTCAAGGTGTTGACACCTCAAAACGCACAGTTTCTAAGAAGCCTGGGGCTCAAGGTCAATCCTCGAGGAAGAAAAGCAGAAAGAAGAGGAAGATGAAAAGATTCAAATTCGTGTGTGTATGTTTCTTTAATTTTATCTATAATCGTTTTATTGTTTGCCATGGAAGAGGACATACTAAATGTAGCAGCTCCTGTAATTTACAATGAATCTATCGCACATTATGAGGTGCATGCACATCAATCATACGCCTCATCCACTTTTAACAACAGTGATGAAATTTGAATCGCAGTACAGAATCAAGATCATTGTCTACTACCCGATAAAAGTTCACTTCACATAAGCGAGAAATTGGAGAAAAATGATAGAACTCCATTAACTTAAACGTATTTAGTTTGTAATTCTATTTGTTTTCTTTTTGAAGAAGCAAGATATGAACACAGAAAAAAAAACAGAAGATAAACTTTACATCGATTTCCGACGAAAGATTCTTTGCAACAAAAATTAACTTCAGAGGATAAACTTTACACAAATATCGGTTAAACTTTCTTGTGTTTTTCCATGACAAACACATGAATTTTGAAAGACGCGAAGTTGGCTGAACAAAACTTTATCGCTCTAAAAAAATTCCTGCAACAAATTTTATTCTTAGTTTTTTCTGTCAAGTTCATGCAATAGAAATTGATAGGAATAAAAATGTTGGTCTGACTAGTTTGATGGAAAATTATGTATCTTCAAATCCGGGGCAATTAACCCGCATGGCACACTTCCCGAAAAAACATGGTCTGTCCCAGGTTTAGACCTATGCTTTTCCTGAAAAAACCTGGGACAGACCTGGTTTTTTCGGCAAGCGGGCTATGTGGGTAAGTTACTTAGAAAATACTGGTTGGCTTGAAGATAGCACTAATGAAAAATCATTTTAAAATGCTGCTGGTTATTTCGATATACCTGTACCCCTTAGTATGATATTTGGTTTTGCAGGAGATTATCACAAATTTATTATTAATGCCAAACATGAACTTATTTTAACAAGATCTAGAAGCAATGCAAATGCTATTTTACAAACAGTTCCCAATGAACAGTATAAACTTGAAATTATCAAAATAGAATGGCTGTTACCAAGTGTTAGACTGTCAGATTTACGGAAATTAAATTTGTTCAAATATATTGAAAAAGATCTATCCATTCCAATAAGTTTCCGATCTTGGGAATTGTATGAATATCCCTTACTCCCAACTACGTTGAAACATGTTTCGACTGTAAAAACATCAAATCAGTTGGAAAAACCGAGATTTGTTATACTAGGTTTTCAAACAAACAGAAAAAACAATAAAAATATAAATTCTAGCTACTTTGATCATTGTAATATAACGAATGTGGAACTATTTTTGAATAATCAGGGTTATCCTTATGGTAATTTGAATCTTAATATTAGCAGACATAAGTATGTTTTACTTTATGATCTGTATGTAAACTTTCAAGCTACTTATTATGGTAAAGCATCACAACCTTTGTTGGGGAAAAAAAGAATTTATAGACGATGCACCTTTAAGGGGGGAGCCTGGTTTAGAGGGTCAAAAAAATCGATTTTTTGGAAGTCATCTTAATCGATAGTAGTTACATCCGAAAATATGGTGCCAAAATATTAGGTCAAAATTCAAAGTGATTTTGCAGTTACGACCTCTAAATGACCGCACGCACACGAGGCATGTAAGCGCGCACGGCTCACTTTAAATGCGATTTTCTCGAAACAGCATTTTTTGACACTGCGTACACGATTACAAGGATTGTAATCAACGAATCTTAATTGCTCTTGGCTTATTTTAAAGCTTATTAGTATAGCTTCTATTTGAACTAAGAAAATTATATCAAACAACTTTTTTTTGCAAATCATCGTTAAATATTTTTTAGTAAAAAATATAATTTTTTTCAATCTTGCATAAATTTTGCAATTTTTGACATTTTTCATTTTTTCTTAGTTCAAATAGAAGATAATTTCATAAAGTTTAAAAATCTTTATGATTTTTATTTTTCAGGTAAAAATTACGGCCGCTATCGTGTACGCAGTGGAGAGCCGTCGGGAGCGTCGGGCCGTGAACGATGCCCATTTTCGGTTAAAGAAAATTATTATTTTTTAATCAAATAATTTTTTTTTTGTAAGTTTAAGTCACCAATAAAACAGGTAAAAAGAATTTAAAAAGATTACTATGTTTTAAAGCTTAAAAAAAAATCCGCAATATCTTGCAATTTTTGACTCTCTAAACCAGGCTCCCCCCTTAATCGTTATCGATTGTTCAAAGCAAAATAAATCCTTAAAGTATGGACCAGTTGACATTCGTTTAGAATTTGAAACAAGTGATAATTTTTCACCCCAAATATCAGCATATTGTCTGATTCTACATGATCGTATCGTTAAGTATAAACCAATAAGTGGTGGGGGTAAAAAGTTGGACGATAGCGCGTCAGGCTTCCGTTCAGGAGGACTCGGGTTCGATGCCTGAGCCGGTACCAAGGGAAATTTTTCTATGTACTTCTACCGGGGCTTCGGTGGTTCGAAACCCACCTTAAACTGTAGGTCCCCTCAGAAAAAGCTGGCATCGTACCAAGGTGGGGCTCGATGTCGAGGGGACTAGCCTTGGAGGTCGAAGCCGATTCTGTGAAGACTCGAAAATGAGTCAGCGTTCTTCTTGCGTTTGGGGACTCCTATAGGAGGCACCGCGCTAGATGGTCGCTGGCCGATTTCGAGGAATGAACACACATACATACACTCACATAACACACCAGGACAGTGCTTCGAATCTGTGTATCTACCTGATGACCTCAGAGGGATCGCTCCGTACACCCTAGCCTGCTAGGGAGGCTGCCGAATGGCAGAGTGGGTGAGGATCACTTTGCCTGATCAAACAAAGGATGGCGTCATTTACTGTGCGATAGGTATGCCTGGCTCCTGAGAGGTATAATCTCAGAACGTTGATAACAACGAAAACCCACCGAGATCCAAAAACACTCGGTGAAGGATGGCCGGATTCGTAGTACTGCCTTGCGAATAAACACGGGTATGGCACAATAGGCTTTATAGCTTGAGCACCAGGGGTGGGACCTCCCGGGCCCCCCCGCCTACATTACAACTATCTACTATCTACTTTATAAATTCAGTATAATTCAAAATGGAATTCATAGTGGATATTCAAGGATTCAAATTACCTGTTAATGAATTTATGATTAAACAGTTATCTATACTTACGATTCATACTGACCTAGAAAATCCATAAAATTTTATTTTTGAACCACTTATGAAAAAAATTTACCTATCATTAAAGTATAGAAGAATAAATATTTGGTTGGAAAATAATTCACATGGAATATCCTGGAATTCTGGTGATGTACCTTATACGCAACTGAATGTAAGACTTAAAAGTATTTTTTAAGAAGGTTAAAAAAAAGTATGTGAAAGGTTTAGAGAAAAAGAACTCGTTAAAGCGATTTGTAAAAAAATTCAATAGAAATAATTGATTTACATGATTTTAAATGTCCAGCGCTTCAAAATTTAAAATATGAGTCATCGAATAATATTGAATGCTTTGAAAACTATTTGTAACTATAAAAAGTTAGGATTATAGAAACGTTCCTCAATACTTTCTGTTTTCATACCTGATACATTTTAGTTTTAAGTTATAGTCAAAATGTACAATTCTTTTTTAATAATAGTAATAAAAAAGTTTTTTAAATATAGAAAATCGTATTATTTTATGCCTATACCTACAAATATAAGTGAAAGAAACACATTTTAAATATATATTTACTTTAATTAAAATTATTTATTGCATCTAAAATTGAGTTTTCATTAAAATAAATAAACACCATATTACTTTTCAAACTTTTATTTTTTTAGTTTCTTACAGTATATGTAAAAAATAAAAAAACATTTTTAAAAAAATTAATTTTTTTATAGTATATTACGTAACGAGGGTTGAAAGGCAACGATTTCACGAGTGTGATATCCGCCCTCCCTTCACTCGGGCAGCTAACTACGCCAATTACATTATTATTATTATTCCAGTAAGCCATTTCCCTTTCGGGGTCGGCGTGACTCGCTCGGTTGGAAAATAGTAGTGTTGGGAAGGAGCTATAGTTTTTTCAGATTGATCTAGAATTTTGGTGTTATTTGTTTAAATAACACGTTCGTTCCGCAACACCGCTCCGACCCAGGTTGCTGATCAATCTCCCTAGCGATCACCCCAAGTGAAGAGCTTCACAAGGTTGTTATGTGAGGTTTCCCACTCGGGCCCATTAGTATCCAAGGTCTTTCATTCCAGGCGTCATTCACTCTACTCACATTCTTTTTATAAACTATTTGTTGCCACACTTTCCTGTCCTGGCATGCATCTCTAGCTTCCTTCACGTCCATGCATTTGATTGGTTTTAACACGTTGGCAGTGTTAAACAGCGCCATTTACATTGATCTGCCACTTTCTTCTCTAGGGTAGAAAACTCGATTTTTTTACCCGCTCCACAGGCATCGAAAGTCGAATTTTCGATTGAGGTATGATGAAAAATTAATTTGCGCTTGTGCTCCTCCTTTGGAACCAGTAGTTCCCAGGGCTGAGAACCCTCAGGGTTGTGTTCCCACCCTCAATTTGGACCTACATCTCCATGTTTTCGGGAAGAGTCCCAACCGCTAATTCAGCTACATAAGTCAGCAAGGCCGTCCTGACCCCCTCTTTGATGGTGGCCAAAGGGACACGCATCATCCACTGAACTTCAACTGGTACGCGGACACCCTCGATGATGTAAATGTATTCCATTGCTGAAATTTTTTTTTAAAAATCAGTTATTAATTTAACAGTTCTTAAAAAAAACTGAAGTCAATTTGAATTATAGATTTTTTTTAAATATAGATCTCAAGTTTAATATTTTAATCAGTTTTGAGAAAAAAAAAACACTTTAAAATATAACTATTTTTAATTAAATATTAATTGAACTCACTTTTTTAAATAAAAATAGAATTTCAAAATGTTAATATTTTTTTAAAAAGTCAATTGAAAAAGAATTAAATTTTAAAACTCATTAAATAACAAGCTTGATATCTATATTCAAAAATCTAAAATTAAGATTCAATTTTTAAAAAAGACAAATCAGTTTGAAAATATTTAATTAATTAATTAAAAATCAAATTGAATGAAATTAAGTTCAGTATTAAAAACAACCACAAATCAGGTTAAAATATATTAATTAAAATCAAAATTAAATGAAGTTCACTTTAAAAAAACACTTTCAAATATAACTATTAATTTTAATAAATAAAATATTAATTAAATTAAACTTACTTCTTATAGAAATAGAATTTCAAAATATTAATATTAAAAAACAGTGAATTCAATCCTAATTATATTTTAAAATCCTTTAAAAATATGAAATCTAAAAAGTGAATTTTAATGAAAATTTTTAAACTCATTGAATAAATTAAACTCCAGATCTATATTTAAAATAATCTAAAATTAAAATTTAATTTACAAAAACACACATGACTCAGTTTGAAAATATTAACTAATTAATTAAATTAAATTCACTTTTGTAAAAAAACATACACAAATCAGTTTTAAAAATATTAATTAAATCCATGATTAAATGAAGTTCACTTTTTGTAAATTTGTTAAAAAGCACTTTTTAGAAAAAATAATAACTGACTTTTCAACTTTTTTTAAAATTCACTACACTGGAGTAGTAGAGGTTTCACCGGGAGTTGTAAGCCTGGGTTTGAGCTTTGTCAATGGTTGAAGATTGAATATAGCTCTAGATGGATAGCCAACTTTCCTATCTCGAGCTTTGTTTTGGAAACTGTGAGATGAGGAGAGAAAATGGAAGACGGAGTGAGAGATCTATGAAGGCGGTGTTGGGAGTAATGAATGGAAGAGTTTGCTCTAGTAAAATTAAAATATTTCTTACCTCTTTTACAAATCCATTTTTTCAAATTTTTCATTCAAGTAATTGAAGTTTTTTTTTAAATCTTTTGTAACCCCATGGTAAAGTGTCTGTACTATCGGAAAGAATCATCCTTTTATCGTCTTGCCAACTCAAAGCAATTTTTTTCTGTTCAATTGAGTGAACTTGATGTTTTCGGATTCAAATTAGGCACCGAGATTTTGTAAGGTTTTCACAGGAAAATAGACAATTTTTATAATCTTCAAACGTAATCCTTCTTGAAGATGATTGTTTAACATCCGTAGCTTTTTTTCTCTCTTCTTTTACATTTAAAATTTTATATGAATATAATTTTGATCTCAAACCCACGAATTCAGTTAGAATTTTCCCATTACACTCATCTTTCATGAGAAAAAGCACTTTTTTATTTGCAAGAGGAATTCCATAAACATTGTTTAGAGGATAGTCAGATGTATCAAATCTATGTATTTTTTTTTATATAATCGTAAAAATTTGGAACTGTTAGATGATAAACTAGACTATCTGTGTCATTATAAAGTAATTTTGCATTATTATTAAAAGTCTGCTTCATTGTAATTGTCGTGGAAATCATAGATCATTATTTTTGATATGTCGAGGATGGTGAATCCCACATAAATAGGTTTATTAAATTTAACCTGTAATCAATTTATTTCAATAATAACCATATTTTCATCAAATATACTACAACTGTGGAAATTTGGTTTAGCGATAAGTGCTTTTGCACCGTATACCGTCCCTCCCACTGTGTGACGAGTCTAACATATTTATGTTTTCGCACATTTTCCATGGTTTTTCCAAATACGGGGTTATTCATTAACTTATAAAAAAAATTTTTTAAATCATTCGAAGATTTTTTCCGCATTTCTGTATTTGAATCAATATAGCTTTTTAATCATGGTTTTTGTTCAAAATGTAAAACCCTGTGAATATTATTTAAATTCATATCTAAATTTCACATTTAGAAGCAGGAGGCATGATGTGCTGTGGACATAAAGGTGAATCTTTATGCAAATTATGAAGCTCTTCTGGATATTCAAAATCAACTTCAAGTATATAACCAATTATGGAATCATCCTGAAGATTAAAAAAGTAAATGGTTGAAAATCGTGTACCGATTTAAAATTTTGGCATGGTAAATATTCACTCATCGCCGCACCATATTGATTATTTTTATCAAAATAAAAAATACATGATTCTGGATTTAATGAGTTAAAATCACCCATCATGAATCTATTATTTTCTTCTGCATATCTGTTGGAGCATTGTGATACACCACCTCTAATAGAATTTTCAATAAATAATAACATTTCTGGATCCGTTAGCAATTCAAGTTCTATTCCTGTGTATTTCAACATCGTGTCAAAAGCAAGTCCGGGTGCGGTAAAGTAATGCAATGGGTCTAAATGATCTGTATCAAAACATGTACTTCTAAAATTTTCAAAAACATCAGCTAAAAGAAAAATATCATTTTTCAGATATAGATCTGAATATTGACCTAAAGATTTTAATTCAAAAACTTGTCATACTTTGCATGCATGTTGATAATCTTCTTCAGAAATACTTGAATCATTTAATTTAGAATAAAACGCTTCTTTTGAGGATAAAATTCCTTCTCCTTATTTTGCCCTACTGGTAATATAATCATAGGGAAAAACACCTTTTCTTAATAATAAATTAAATTCAAAATCATTTCTACAGTGTTTTCTTGTAATTACTTTTTTATCATTGCTGAGATATGAAGCTGATTTCTCTAAACTACTTGACATAAATCTGAAAGTCAATAAACCTGAGATTTACGTG